>CM031240.1:906075584-906383084 GCA_018340775.1 Taxus wallichiana var. yunnanensis | reverse complement strand
TCAAGAATCATGTCCTCCATAGATTTTCTTAAATCATAGGTATTATCATGATATTCCCAAGTGTCTTCCTTTGAAACAAAAAATCCTTCATTTTCCTCTACCTTCTACTCCCATTTGTTGAATTCTTGTGTACCCTATGTAGAATATTCTTTCCATGAGGGCATAGGGAAAAGAATGAGTGGTGGCATAAATCTCATTCCAATCCATTTGTGGCCTTGAGTCTGATAGATGTTGGAATCATGTTTTCTATTGACATGGCCCTTCTCATAAACCACTTGAGATTTGTAGGAGAGAATACCTCCCTCTTTTTAAAAGGAATATTCAAGGAATCCCATATTTTATCATAAAAAATCATTTCCTTTCCAAATTATTTTTGTTGAAAAAACTTATGAACACTGAAAATGCTCTTCTTTAGCTCCTTTATGTGATGTTCTTGAATCTTAGGTTGATAGGACAAAGGTGTACATTTTTCAATTGTTCTTCAGGTTTGGGATACTAAGGTCTCATGCAAAGTCCTTTTATTTTTTAGGTTTTAAAAGTATTCCTCAATCCTTTGATCCCAAGAAATTTGATTTTTCATAGTAGATGAAAATGATTTCAACTGGGATTCTCCCACATAGATTGATTAAAAACTCAGACATATAACTTAGGAAAAATTAACAAATGAAATTCACACATTAAATTTTGGTGTTCAAGTGAGCTCTTAGTATAAGCCTCCAAGAAATTTGTTTCATCCTTCATATAAAAAGGTAATCCATAGGCGATTCTTGATAGCTTCCATTTGAAAAATTGATCTTGTAGAAAAATGTTATATGTTGATGAAGGTCTTCTACAAGCAAGGAGTTTTTCTCCTATGGTACAAGCAACTTGCAGAGTATTTTTGACTTTTTCTTTTTCTTTTTGAATTTCCTTTTTTGTTTTCTTTCCTCCTCTAACTCATTTGTTAACTTTTTATTTTGAAGGGTTAACCTTCCTAAATCATTGCATGTGCTATCCTAAATGTTTTTGACTTCATTATAACTCAATACAGTTTGAATTTCCTAATCAATTTTCTATTTTCTTTTAGAAATAACTATTTCATCTTTTTCTTTACATTGTAATTTAAGTTCCTCTATTTATTTTCTGCAATGATGAAATGAGAGTTTCTTTAGTTTGTAAATTTACTTGGAGGAAATTCAATTCTTCTTCTTGTTGTCGAATAGTTTCCTCTTGCTTGAGAGAAGGAACTTATTGCTAGATTTTTCCTCCTAAGTCCTTCTCTTTGCAAAGTAGGGACCGAGGTTATTCTTCTTCCACCATTGGAGATTTACCTTTCTCTTCATGAGAGGCGAGGGTGGTGCTATTGATTATGTAATCTTCTATAATTCAATTCTTGAATTTCATCGACGTTATTTTTTTCGCTTATGTAACTTCCTTTGTTGCTAAATTTATGTTGCCTAGGATCTCAATAGCCTCTTCTAGGTCCTCATCTTCCTATAATATCAATATTATTTTTCTTCTCGGAGGCACAACAAAGGAGGATTCCTCTCCAACTTTCCTCAATCATCTTATTCTTTTAGAAAATGAGTCAGACTATCCAATGGTAAGCTTCGGATTTTCCACGAAGCCAACAACTTGGGATTTTTATACATAATGAGTAAGATATGAAGTTTCTTCTAACCATGACCTTTGTGTAATAGTAAAATAAAGGAATTTTATTTTCCTTTCGGTGTTTTTTCTAGTTTTCAGTAATGTGTGCCCCATACATTTTTTTCTTTCTTGTTTGTAATGGAATGTTGACACATTAGCTGAATCAGCCCTTGATGTTGAATTGGCCATCCCTTCTTATTGTGCCTCTTTTCGCATGTTTTAGAGGCTATCATATAAAAATTCAAGAAAGTTAATCATGTTGCCCTGGTGCCCCGACAAGTTAATCATGTTCCCGGTTTCTGCAAACCCAGTGCAAATGAATTAAACGTCTCATCAGATCATAACCTGAACATTGTATTCACCATCACAGGTAAAATATTTGACTATCCAAAATGCAGCATTGTCATATAAGGGTTTTGGGAGTGTTTTCTCTTGATTCCTTTTGCTATATTTGCTTTAATTATTATAAATTCATGTTTAGGCTCCCCTTCCTCATGAAAAATTTGAATTAGGTCTCTAAAAGTAGACCTTCCTCTGCAATTTTTTGTTTCACATGGAATTCCAGATACTTCACTAATAATTTGATTGTTAACAAGAAAAATTTGCCCCTTACCTTTATTTTATCTCCTTTGAGGTTAGTGAGGAACTCTTAAATCAATGGTTATTTATAACCCTAAAACTTCTTAATAAACTCTAACCATCTTACATGTTCAAATATATGCAGTCACCTTCTTTTCTTGGCTTAATAAATTGAAGCATATTCTAGTTCAAAATACTTATTTTGTCCCATTTTCCAAGAAAGTGTTTTAGAAAATAGTTTGAAGTAGGGTTTTGGTTTTTTCTTCTTCCTTAGGAGCGATGAAGTGAGTTGGCATGGGGAAGATAATTTTTATAGATTTTCAAAAAAAAAAAATTGTTATAAAGTAAAGCCGACAGACATTAATAAATTATGCATTAAAACTATCACTTCATTTAACCATCAAGCCATGTGAGGTATGTTTCCTTATTTGATGTAATTATTTCAAGTGGGATGATGTGAAAGATGTCATTATGACATTTTATTTCAAGATATTCCCTACTTATTCAAATAATTATGACATGTTCTAACTTCCTAATAATCTTATACATAGAAAATAAAGCACTTTACCTTCAATAGTGATGTAACTTGTATTGCTCACTCCATGTGTCCTGCAAAAAGGAAAGATTCAATCAATGCTTGAAAATTAAAGAATTCACACTTTATTGTTTGGTTGCATGCTTGGTGGGAAATCCGCCATTTTTAGTTTTCAACTTCCTTATTATCATTTTTTAATTTTTTAATTTTTTTCTTGTTTATTTTTATAGAGAAGAACCACCGTTGTTGATTTTCAATCCTTTAACTTTATTATCCTTCATTATTTTTCATGGTTGACCATGATGGAAGAACTAGGTTCTTCATCATAGTCAAATTCACCTTCAAATTGGATTTGATGTAGAAAATCTTGTTTATTCAATGGCTTATGATAAATTTTTAATCTATGGCCATTGACCAAGAGAGTTCTAGTGTTCCCATCTATGGAAATAGTTGAACTGATCCATTATCAAAAACTTTCTCAATTTTATATGGTCCTAGCCATCTGGTTCTAAGCTTTCCTAGAAAGTCTTGGTATTTAGAATCAAACAACAAAACCAAATATCCCTCTTTGAACTTCCTTCTTTCATGTGTGTATCATACCATTGTCTCTCTATGATATTGTAGTAATTTAGTCTTATGAAGTATTTCCATTCTCTTTTCATTAAGTTCATTCAATTGGAGTATCCTTTGTTATTAGGTTTCATCCAATTCTATACCAACCTTAATTGTTGTTCTTAGTGTTTTTAGTTCAAATTCAATGGGTAGTAAGGGATTTTTTCCTTACACCAATTCATATGGGGAAAATCCAGTGGTGGTTTTCCAAGTAATGTTGTATTCCCAAACTTCTTCTAGTAATTTATTTGTCCAATCTTTCCTACTAGTGTCATTTGTTTTAGTTATTATACTTTCCAACTCTTTGTTTGTCACTTCCACCTATCCATTGGCTTGAGGGTGATATGGAGATGATTTCTTATGATTTCTCCGATAAAGTTATATAAAATATTTGATCATTTTGGACATAAACTTAGGCCCTTGATTTGAAACTATGCTCCTTGGTGCTCCAAACTTGTGCATAATTATGTGATACAAAAATTCTACTATTGCTTCTTCTTTGGCTTGTGGAAGAGTTTGTACTTCTTCCCACTTAGTCACATAATAAGTGTAAACCATGATGAATTCCTTTCCTTGTGAAGGTGGGTTCACTAGTCCAACAAAATCTAGCCCCCACTATTCAAAAAGTTCAAGAACCAATTGAGGTTGAAGAGGCATTTCACTGGAGATAGATTAGGTTTACCCATCCTCTGACATGCATCACATTGCCAAATATATTTCTTCACATTCTTGTGAAGGGAAGGCCAATAGTATCTAGATCCAATGATTTTATGAATATTTCTTTTTTCTGAGTAATGACCTCTTGCAGGTTCATCATGACAAACTCTAGTGATGTCATATACTTCATCTTATCTGAAACACGTGCATAGCACCAAGTCATATCCACATTTAAATATAATACCATTTAACCATTTAAAAGTAGTACTTTCTCTAATCAACCATTTTCTTTGTTTTGCTAGTAAAATCATTAGAAATTTTTATTTTGCTAAATATTTTTCTATATCAGCAAACCATGGAGAAATTGCAGATACATAAAACAATTTTTCATCTATGGAAGTTATCATCAACAGAGTCCTCATCTCCACGTGTATCTAACCTTGAAAAAAAATCAACAACCAAGTTAGATCTTCTTGGGTTATCAATAATGGTAATATCAAATTCTTGCAAAAGGAGTAACCATCTAATGATCTTACCTCCTACTATTGGTTTGTTCATTAAATACCTAATAGTTGCATGGTCAGTATATACAAATTTATTATACCTTGTAATGTAATGGAAAAATTTATTTATGACATATAAAACAATTAAAAATCCTTTTCAGTAGTATAATTATTTTTATGGAGAGTGGTATTTTTGCTAATATAATAGATAACATACATTTTACCATGTTCATCTTTTTGTCCCAATATTTCCCCTATAGAAGTGTTAGAAACATCAGTGTGAATGTGGAATGGTTATTCCCAACTAGGCCCTCTAACATTGGGGTTGAAGTTAGTTTCTCTTTAATCAATTCAAAGGCTTCTTGACACTTCTCATCCCAAATGAACTCATTATCTTTTACTAACAGCAAAACAAAATTGGTGCAACAATCTTACTAAAATCTTTAATGAAGCATCTATAATATCCTGCATGCCCAAGAAAACTTCTAACATATGTCTAAGTTTTGGGTGTAGGTAAATCAAAAATTACCTCAATTTTATTTTGATCTACTTTTATCCCTTGGGCTGAAATGTGATGCCCAAGAACTATTCCTTCATCCATCATCATTAAGCATTTTTCATGGCTTAAAGACAGGTTATGTTGTTCACATATTATTAATACTTTGTCTAAGATGCCCAAATATTCCCCATAAATTGTGAATTCATCCATATACACTTCTACACAATCATTAGTCAAATCAGAAAATATGGCCAAGATTGCTCTTTGAAAAGTAGTTGGTGCATTACACAAACCAAAAGGTAACACTCTATAAGAAAATATTCCCAAGGGCAAGTGAATGTTGTTTTGTCTTGGTCTTCTACAGCCACCCTTATCTAGTTGTAACCACTAAATCCATCTAGAAAATAAAATAACTTCTTCCTGCTAAGTTATCCAGACTTGGTCAATAAAAGGTAGGGGAAAATAGTCTCTCAAAGTAGCTTTGTTAAGCTCCCTATAATCTACACAAATTCTCCACTTATCATTCTTTTAGGAACTATCACAAGTGGTGAGACCCATTGGCTGTCTAATATGGGGTAAATAAATCCAACTTGTAACAATTTTTCAATTTTAGTTTTAACCATGTCCTTTAATGCAAGATTTATTCTTCTTTATGGCTGTCTAATTGGTTTGACATTACTTGTGTAAATGTGGTGGGTACATATACTAGGATGGATTCCTTTCATGTCACTATAATTCCAAAAAATCTTTAGTATGGCTTCTCAATACATCAAAACTTTGGCTTCCTCATCATTAGTTAGCAACTATTAATATTTAGTTCCTTTCTGGATAAATGGAAATTTGTTTTGTTCAGGATAGACCGAATTGGTGGTTTTAAATTCACTTAACAATGAATTCAATGAGAATTCATGTGGTAACAACATATGGAATGTAGTCATGTCCCCAAAGGTAAGATTCCTTTGTGGGATCAATGTAGTTAGGGGACAATTGAAACTTGTTGTAGACACATTTTGATCTATTTCTATCCATCTCCTGACGTTTTGTTGAAAATGGATGGATTCATACCTTTCATGAAGTAGTGTCATATCAAAAATTTCATTTAATTATCCGAGAAGAAAGAAGGCTATAAAGCAAGGTTAGAGGACTTTGAAGCTATATGAGGAGAATATGAAGTAAGGTTGTAAGAAGACGAAGCGATATCAGAAGACTTTGAAGCTAACTAAGGAGAATCAGGCGATATTGGCCATCTCCAGAAATCTTATTGACTCTTCTTCAATTTCTATAACATGATTTTTGAATGTAATCATAACCAAAGATGATAAATTATTCTTGTCCAATTCAAAGTCATCAACACAAATAAATTATTTAATATATAAAAATGGTCTTACAGGTGGAAACAAAGAGATTTGTTTAGCATTTATTCCATTTGATATTGTCATATCTCTAGACATGCAGTCTATTAAGGCTAATATGGTAGCTAACCATGGTCTCCATAGGATAATTGGATAACCATGTATTTTTCTCTTGTGTCTAAGAATCATGAAGTCCACATGATATTCACATGATTCCATAATTACCATAACATATTCAATGACTACTTCTAGTTTGGAAAAGGATTGATCAAACATTTGTAGAATTGTAGCAATGGCTTGAAGCCTAACTAATGGAATTTATTTCAAATTATTAGTTGTCATAACGTTGATAGCAGCTCAATATCAACCAAAAAAATTTGTATTTTTGTTTTCTCAATTTCTGATAATAACCAAACTACTAGGGTCACCATACTTAGGTAGTAATACTTTCATGATAACGGGGTAGGAATTTTTCCATCTACCTATCTAGTTTTAGGGTATTGTTTCTTTCTTCCTGGAGTCTTGATGCAAAGGTTTTTATCAACCTATTCAATTCTAGTATATCTTTGATTGCTTGTAATAATGGAATTTAAATGTTTAATTTCTTTATTTCCTACAAAAATCATATTCTTTTTTATAATATCTTTGAGATTTCTAGAAATGGAACTGATGGAGAAACTATGGGTTATTCTAATGTATTTATATTGTCTCCTCATGTTCTTTTTCTTTCCTTTACAATTTTTTTTTTTCATTTGGTATTTCAATGATGACAATGGGTGGTTTGTCCACAATTTTCACTAATATTAATTGAATATATTTACAATCTATGACATTTACTCCCATGGATTCTTATTCAGCTCCAAATATAGGGGTTGATTTCTTGTTATTTGGATTTTCCACAGGTTATGTACGCATTTGAGATTGAGCTACTGATTCCATTTGTTGAGGTTGAGTAGCATGAGAAGGCATTAATGCTTGTTGTTGATGTTTTTGTTGGGGTGGAAACCTTCTTTGTTGTGGATAACTAGTAGGTTAGTTGGCATATTGTATCCATTGTGGATTGGTCTATGGATGATGTTAGGGTTGTGACATCCATGGTTGGGGTGTCCAATATTGAGGTTGGTTGGGAGGTCCATTCTGATGGATCCCAAGGTATTTTTCTCCATTCGGTGGATACATATTTGCATCCCATGACATCATCCATGGATTATGATTATTTCTTGGCATGAAGTGGGGTTATGTCTGTGAAGATTGATTTCGATGTTTGTACAAAATTGAGATCTTTAGATGGTGTATGTTTGAGCTGATTTTTAAGGAATGGTAGGAGATAACAATCCTTAATATCATGATCTTTGTCACATATCTTACCAATTTCTATTTTTAAGGGAATAATCTTTGAGATCATGTTTTAGTCTAAATATTAGACAATACATTGTTCATGGTTCAAATGTTGGATCTATCACGTACTTGCATACCATTTAATATAGTGTTCAAGTGTATTAAGATGTTTGTTTTAAAATTGGAAAGTTCTTCCATTAATTTATTTACATATATGTTGGTCTTATTAGGTCTCCTCTTCCTAGGGTACCCTAGTTCTAGAGTAGTTTCTACAGACCTACTCAATCTAGTGGAAAGTTAAATGATTCACATCTCCTCCTCCCATCAGATTAAAAATTCTCTTGATTCTTCATCCAGTCCTTTTAGGAAAATGGTTTTAGTTAAGTCTTCACTCAAAGGGTGTCCACATTTCCTATGAAGAAAGAGGAATCTATCCAAGATAATCTTCTAAATTTTCATCTTCATTTTGTTTGACCTAGAAGAATTATTCCTTTTTGTCTCTTCCTCTGTAATAATCTTGATACTTGTCCAGGAAATGTTCTTCCATTTATGCCCAAGAGTGGATAGAGTTTGGTGGTAAACTCATAAACCATCTCATGGTTGAATATTTCGAGTAGAAGGAAACAATTTTAACTTTTGATTATCAGTCCTATAGTCATAAGTTTGGCATATTATTTTGAACTCAAATAAGAACTGATCTGGATCTTCGATTGCATACCTCGAAATGTGGGTAACACATATGGGGATATGTTCTTCATGGGGTATCATCTTCTTTCATCAATGATAATGGGATAGGTAAATGTTCTTTGAGGCACAATGACTTCCCCATTACGAGGGTTGTTTTAAAATATTGGTTGTTCATCTGCCATTCTTTCCCAATTGACTTTGTAAAAAGTGTTTTTCCATGTAGGTGAAAAATTTGGTGTGGGTGGAAGGTGATAATCTAGGATTGATAACCAGATTAACTAGTGTGATCTATATAAAATATAAAAGGAGTTGCCAAAAGTATTGTCTAAACTTGTGCAATGTGTAAATCATGGAAAATGCTACGGCCTCTCGTAGTTGTATAATTCTCGCTCACCTGGTGTTAAATTCCTACTCATGAAGCAGACACGATCATCAACAATTCCATCACCAAGTTGTGCTAACATTGTGCCAATGGCCATGCTAGAGGCATCAACATGTACATGAAATAGTTTATCCCAAGAAGGAAAGCACAGAATGGGTGTAGAAGTAAGTATTTCCTTCAATGTCTCAAATGCTATCTATTGCGCCTCATTCCAATGGAACTTTCCTTTACTTTTCAACAATTCTTCCAAGGAGTAACAATCTTAGCATATCCCTTAAAGAACTTCTGTAGTAACCTGTATTTCCTAAGAACTGCGCACCTCGTTCGGTTGGTAGGCTCCTCCAAACTCAAAATAACTGCAACTTTAGTAGGATCTACCAACAAACCTTCTTTGCATATAATATGTCCCAACAAAGTTCCAAATGGTGTCACAAAGATACACTTGTTAATAATCAATGAGATGCTTAATTTCTTACACCTCTCAAACATAAGTCTCAAGGTTTTGAGTGATATTTTACCAAACCATATAAAGTCCAATCATCCAAATAAACCTGTAAAAACTTGTGTATAAAGTCCTCAAATGCTTGTACAACAATGCATGAAAAGTGTTGGGGGTTAGCACACTGGTTGTACAGATAATATATCAGATCTAAGCATACATGCAAATAAAAGTGGATATTCTACGAGAAGAAATATGTAAAACAAGAGAAATAAATCAACACCAAATTTAATGTGGTTCACCCAATGTGGGCTACGTCCACCAAGAAACAAGACAATCTATTATCCAAATCTTTGACAAGATATACAATTGAAGATTTACAATCTTCCACACCTATCGATGTACAAGTACTTTCTTCTTCAATCTTTCCTTCTTTTTACCAAGAATTCTCTCTCTCACAATTATCTTGTAATTATGATTCACTCACTTAATTCTTACTTCTAAACCCTAGCTTTTATGCTTATATAGTCATTTATAGACTTAGGGTACATAACCATACAACTATAATTAATAAATCTATTTTAATGCTAAAAATAGATTAAATTCCTCGAGAGTTAATTATAAACTCGTCATACAGTAATCGACGCCGATTCTACCTAATCGTCGCTAGTTCCTACTTGCCTTGACCGATTCCGGTCCGCCCTTAACCGATGTGCTACTGTGTTTTCCAGCAAGTTCCAATTACACGCTAAAATAAAGTAATTGAGATCTACAACTCAACAATCTCCCACTTAGAGTTTAATTACTACACCATATCTGTACAACACCATTCTTGGATCCTTCTTTAGCTTTGTTTCTTCCTACTCAAGTCTCAAACTTGAAGAAAAATAGAAGTGGAGTGTAGCTCCAACTTCTCCTTTGCTAATGACTTTGTTAGCATATCCATAGGGTTCTCACTCGTATGAATATTTTCCAGATTCAACTTCCCATCCTCCAATACCTGTCATATGAAGTGATACCTCAACTGAATGTGTTTTATTCTCGAATGAAACATTGAGTTCTTTGTCAAATGAATTACACTCTGACTATCACTGAACAACTTGCAATCATCTTGCTCCTTTCCCAACTCTTCCATGAACCTACTCATCCATATCATCTCCTTGCTAGCCTCTGTAGCTACAACATACTCTACCTCTATAGTAGACAAAGCCACAACCTTCTACAATCTTGAAATCCACTAACTTTGCCATCCCACCTACTGTGAAAATATATCCAGTAGTGCTCCTCCTACCATCTAGATCTCCATCCATATCCGAATCAACATAGCCACATAATGAAATATCCGAACCTCCATAGCATAATTGCATGCTAGATGTCCCTTTCAAATACCCGAGTATCCATTAGACTACTTTCCAATGCTATTTACCTAGATTGACCATATATCTACTCACCACTCCCCTTTGCACTATGTAATATCCGGTCTAGTATAAACCAGAGCATACATGAGACTCCCAACCGCTGAAGCATATGGAACTCGCATCCTATATTTGACCTCCTCTTGTGATGTAGGACACTAATCTTTGCTCAATTTAAAGTGTCTGGCCAAATGTGTACCAACAAGTTTTGCATTCTTCATGTTGAACCTTTCTAACACCTTGTAGATATAATCCTCCTGAGACAAATACAATTTCTTGTTTTTCCTATCTCTGTGTATTTGCATGCCAAGAATTCTTTTTCAGCTCCTAAATCCTTCATAGAAAATGTGTGAGCTAGCTTTCCCTTAAGCTCACCAATGTCCTGCATACTAGATCCTGCAATAAGCATATCATCCACATACAGTAACAAAATAATATAGCTCCCATTTTCAAGCTTCTTGAAATAAACACAATGGTCATATTCACATCTCAAGTAACCATGCTCATGCATAAAACTATCAAACCTCATGTACCATTGCCTTGGAGATTGTTTGAGCCCATATAGGCTCTTTTTCAACCTACACACTAATTTCTCCTTACCCTTGACTTCATACCCAAGTGGCTGTTGCATATAAATCTCTTCATCCAAATCACCATGAAGGAAATTCGTCTTCACATCTAGTTTCTCTAAATGTAAATCTCTCTACTGTAACTAAGCTCAATACAATACAAATAGAAGTCATCTTAACAATGGAGAAAATATTTCACCAAAATCAATACTTGCTTTCTGTGTAAATCCTTTTACTACAAGCCTTGCCTTGTACCTTTTCTATCCACCCTCTTCTTCCTTGATTTTGTAAACCCACTTGTTCTGCAATGTCCTCTTACATGCTTTGCAACTTAACCAAATCCCAAGTATGGTTTTGTTTCAAGGAGTTCATTCCCTCATCCATGTTATGTTCTCACCGCACGTGGGTCTTAACCTACATTGCTTCTTCAAAACATTCTAATTCACCATTATCGTTAATAATAAATGAAAGAGAGAAGGTGTAAACCTTTTCGGAGGTTTACTTACCCTTTGTGACCATCTCACATGAGTTTGGGGTATCGAAGGCTCAATCTGGGCCTCTCTTGACATTAGTATCCACTTCTAACAATGACCATTACCGATCACCTCCAACCGATGTCGGATTTGCTAACCGAAATCGAATCTAATCCTCTATAACCACAAGCTGGTTCATCTAACCGATGCTGAGCCGTGGCCTAACCGACAACGATTACTGTGTATTCTTGTAGGGGTTTCTTTCAAACCCAAGAGTTCATTTCATCAATAAACTTCTCAATTTTATCATCCTTGGGTACCAAAATTTGATCCATGTACATTCTCTTTTCATTCCATTCAACATCACGACTCCTAACAATATTATAATTCTCTAAATCCCAAAAACGGAATCCAAAATCACTAGATCCATAACCAATAAAAGTGCTTCTCTTGGATTTTGCATCCAACTTTTTTAATTTTCTTTATCAACATGCACAAAAGCTTCTAAACCAAAACTTTAAGAAAATAAAGATCTACCTCTTTTCGGTCCAAGCTTTCCTCTGGTATTCCTCCATCTAGCTAACTTGAAGGACCACAGATTAATCAAATAAATTGTTGTATTAACTGCGCACGCCCAAAAATTTAAGGGCAATCTAGAATGTATCCTCATACTTCTAGCACGTTCCATGATTATCATGTTCATTCTTTCGCAACACCATTCTCTGTGGTGATCTTGGAACTGTTCTTTCTCTATGTATCCCATTCACTGAACAATAATCATTGAAAGCATTGCTATAGTATTCACCACCATTATCAGATCTAAGGCACTTTAACTTTGAATTTGATTCATTCTTAATAAGGGCTTTCCATATTTTAAAAGTTTCAAAAACATCAAATTTATGTTTAATACAATAAACCCATACCTTTCTTATAGCATCATCAATGAAAGTAACATAATACTGGGATCCTCCAAGAGAAGCTACCTAAGTTGGTTCCCACACGTCTGAGTGTATAAGATCCAATTTTTTCTCTTTCTTAGTTTCCCCAACCTTGAGAAATATCACTCTCTTTTTCTTTCCAAAGATACAATGCTCACAGAAATCAAGATTTAAATCTTTCAAATTTGATAACTTACCCTTATCCTTTAAGATCTGCATTCCTTTTTTACTCATATGACCCAATCGATTATGCCACATGCATGCATCTAAATCTAAAGTAGATAATATAGAAAAGGAATCAGTAATACAGGTAGATAAATATAACGTTGCCACCTTCTTACCTCTTTCAACCACAAAAGCACCCTTGGTGACTTTCCAAGAGTCTCTGTAAAAGTAACCATGCAACCAAATTCACCTAGTTGCCCTGTAGAAATAAGATTCATCATAAGGCTTGGCACATGCCTCACATATTTTAATACTCATGTATTTCCATTCTGCAATTTTAGATGAACTTCCCCCTTTCGAGTAATACCGCAAGGTTCAACATCACCCAAATAAACATGCCCAAAATTGCCCTAGACATAATTTCTAAAATAACTCTTATTAGGGGTTGCATGGAAAGAAGCTCCGAATCTAAAACCCATGATTCAATTCTATAGACTACAGGTGTATTCTTCAACCCAAACAACATGAATGTGTATGTGAAACTTCCCATTCGGTGATGAAATTTGTCTTTTCTTGGTATTTTTTAACAATGCACTGATGATAACTAAAGAATCCATCATTGAAAGAGTAAACCTCATGCCCTGCAATGCCCTCTAATATCTCCTTAGTAAAAGGTGTGGGAAAAGGATCTATGACACAAAAGCATGCAAATCTCTCGTAGTCCACATAGATCCTTATCCTACTATCTTTATTTATACTTATCACCATTGGGCTAACCCACTCGAATCCTCAATGGGCTCAATGATTCCAAATTTTAACATCTTATCAATATCTTCCTTGAATTTTATGCGTAGATTAGGATTCATCTTGTAAGGCCTCTTCCTAACTGAGGCACGCACCTTCCTTTAACTTGATCCTCATATCACCTAAGACCTCACGCATACTTATAGTGTGATCGACATTGTTATCCCGTAAAATTGGCAAGGGCAATTTCACTGATAACCTTACCAAAATTTTGTTCTCGGTCCCTCATCAGGGGCCCCTTGCGTTCGGAACGTTGCAAAATCCCTTCCCGGGAAATCTAGTTTTCCGAACTTAGCCATTTTTGGTCTTTTTTGGTCAAGCGCACATAATGACTATGCAACATCAAGTTTTGGTGTGCCCCTTTAAATCCTTTGGCGCACGGTTTGAAGTGTCAACAGGCGTTTTGATGCGCCTCACTATGTTGAGTCTTCCTCGCATGCGCGCGCAGATCATGGGCGCATGCGCCTTCATGTCAACAACACTTTTGTTACGCCACTTTTTGGTGCACCAAGGGCGTACATATTCTTGTGTCGACAACACTTTTGGTGCACCAAAGGCGCACTTAACTTCGTGTTAGCAGGTGTTTTAGTGCGCCAAAGGGCGCATCCTTTCCATTGTCGACAGTGCTTTTCATGCGCCATTTGAAAAAGTTGGTGGCGCATTTATTACCACCTCACCTATATATAGGCGCGTCTGCACTGTCATTGTCACCAAACACAAATCACGTGATTATTTTTCTCTGTACCTGTCAGCGCACCAGCCCTGTCGCTTTCGAATCTTTTCATGGACCCATTTGCACACTTCTCCACTATTTATCCTGGTAAGAGGTCCTCTTTCTTTTGTGCACTTTGTGTTTGTGGTTTTTGGCTGCTTGTTGGTATGGATTGGATTGGAAAGACTATGAAATCATGAACTTCCCCCCTTCCTTGCTGTCTTTTCCATTCTTCCACATGTTCTTCCCCCTCTTTCCAGATCTGCTGGTAGAGGAAACTCTGTCCTGAAATGATTGCTTAAAAACTCTTTGTTTAAGCCTCTTCATCACCCCAAGGTACCCTAAAAAGGAGCTTAACCACATATAAACCCCTCAGAGAGAGAATCAAAGCTTAAAAAGAAACTGTATTTTTCTTCTCCTTTGGCGCATTGGCGCCCGCAACATGAAGAACAGTTGTGCCAATGGCACATCTCATACCCAGATTACATAAAAATGACCACGCCAATGGCACATATTCCCTGCCTGCTACATAATGAAAAGTTACGCCCTCATGGCACACTTCCTTAGTTTGTTGCAAACGCTTTCCTCGCGCCCCCTCATGGTGCACCAAACTCATTTGTTGCATCGTTAAAACCTGCGCCCTTTGGCGCACCCTGCATGTATGCAACATAGAAATTATCCGCGCCAAGTGCAAAATTGTAAATGGCACAGGTGCATCCTCATTACAATAACAGCATGTCATGCAGACCTTCCATGCCGCACCAGGTTCCCTTATGGCACACGAAAAAATGATGTAACATGCGCAAATCCTGTGCCCTTTGGCGCATCCTGTACCCATGTAACATGCTACATCCATGCGCCCGTTATAAAATGCATACATATGGCGCAGGCGCACTTCTGATTGCAACAACAAAATGTACCATGCAATTTCCATGTGCCATGCGCCCTTTGGCGCTGATTTTCCCCTTGCAACAACCTTTTTTTGTGCGCCGTACTATTTAGCCCTGCAGCCTGCAGTATCCATGCGCCCTGCGCCCTCAAGCATTTAAATCATTAACTCTTTCTCCTGTTAATGCTTTAATGGAAGATCAAACCGCTAACATGACCTTCCTGCATTGTGTTTCACTTCTTCTCCTTGCAGATCAGCAACTGAGTTCGGAGTTACATATGTCAACATCAAGCAAGAGACCTACCAAATCTAAAGGCAAGGCCAAGCTCACAGAAGAAGAAATGAAGTATAAATATCAGAGGGTCAGGATGCCCGAATCCCAGGCAGAGTGTGACTTAGATATCAGAGACTCAGAACTTGGACACATTGATATGGAGGAGTTCTGGACCAGAACCAGGAAGGTCACAAGAAGTCCATGGATGGACAAACTAATAGCAAAGTGCCTCCTCGCACTTTGCTAGGGGATCCCGATCGGTGCGATTAATAATGAATTTATGATGGTAGTTGCCCGATGCTACAACAAAGACACAAGATGTGTCCATAATGAGAAGGGCGAGGTTATAATCAACCTCACTTCCCGCCATTTTGAAATAATGCTCGGCATCCCTCACCACCGGCACTTTGTGGCCGTCAGCTGGGAAGACTGCATCAAGGCCTAGGACGACAATGAAGATCAGTGCATGCAGCTGATGAAAGAGGTATATTTGAAGAATAAAAAGGTGGTGACTCGGTGGCCACAAGTCATTCATCGTAGTGACTTTTCAAAGGAACTTAGCGACACCATCACGTTCCTGAGTAGAGTCTTTGGGCTTCCTGACGCCCATTATTTTCACAAGTGGATGTTGCGGTATTTAGAAACAATGAACAAAAACGTGCCCGATCAACGCTTTGAGTGGGCAGAAATCATAAGCAAGATGATATCGGAGTAAATTACAACAACTTGCCACAACGGGAAGTTCTACATGAATTCCTACGTTGTTTATGTTGTAGCTTCGTAAAGAGATTATCCAGCTCTGATGCGGTGTGGGGTTTGGCCCCAGGTTAAGATTTATGAATACTATCCAGAGCTGAAGCTGGAAAATAGTATTCCCCAGTTCACAAAGATCAACGATGCCTTCTTCTACGGCATCATCTGCCTCTTGAGGCCGAATATGACTCATGGTCACACAACCAAGAGCATCGTAGCGGCTACAGAAAAATGGGGGGCCCTGTTCACTCAATTCCCCACATTCACCTATCTAAGGGTGGCTAACTTCTTGGGGGAGCCAACTAAACTACCAAGGTATGCCGGTCCCAAATTGATCCTGCTGGAGCTGTCAAGACAGCTAATCACCTACCACGAGAAATGTCTCAAGAGAAAGAAGGGTGAAACTCCTTTCCCCCTCACAGTGGGTAGGTATACGTGTCTCACTCACCACAAGGTGAAAGACATGTTTGCAGAATTGGAGCTGCTAAATATGAAACATAACTTCCCAGCAAGGCCCACCTTCGACCCGAGAAATTATCTGCTAAGGGCCAAGCTCGATCCATTCCACATCCCTCAGATCGAAGACATCTACATCGATATATATCATGAGGTTGAGCTCAAGAGGAAGGATCATTCTTGCTTGGCCTTAGCGGAAATCATCCAGTACGGGGTGGCCATCGTCCCCAAAGGCTACCAAACTACTGAGCAAGAAGTGGATCAAGTGTATCTTGACACAGGTGGGGACGATTGGCCTTTCGCGGTGATTGATAGAACTAAAGCACCTCAAACAATTGAGGAAAGGGTCAAGGAAACTCTGCGCAGAACAGAGCATTGGTGCCGAATGAATGGGCTCATCTACCTCGGAGTCGATTTCACAACCTCTCCATTGGGTAACGCACCTCCTCGATCAAAATAGTAGCCAAAAGGCAAGGGAAAAGGAATAGAGGGTGAATCCAGTTCCACCCAAGAGGAAGCTCCTGAAAGCCCTCCTTCCGCTTCACAAGAACGGGTTGAAATCCCGAAAAGCTCAGAAGAAGAAGCGGCGGAAGATGTTCCAATAGGCATATCCACTCAGGATGTGGCCATGACTATAACAATTGAGGTCCCTTCTGTCCCTTCTCCCTCTCCTCCTTCCCCTCCTCGAGTGACCCAAGCGACCATTCCTTTGGTCATGTCCTCTCCCCCTTCTTCTACCTGTTCCTCCTACTTCTTCGTCCATCTTCTCTTCTCTCACGGAGCTGTCCCCCTCCATTTCTTCCCTCATCTCTGAGCTCCCTTCCCTTCCTATGTCTTCCTCTCCCTGCAGTACCCCTTCCTCCTGTGAGCACTTCCTCGGCTTCCCTCTCAATGCCGCCTCCACGTGTCTCCATGTTTTTCCCTTCTACTACTGCAGCTGCCCCCTTCTCTATTTCTGGTCCTTCTCCCATAAGTCCAGCCTGGATCTCCCAGCACCTAAGTCAATAGAAAAGGAAAGTTCCCATCGCACCGATGGACTTCTCCATTATCCCGTCAAAAGGGGAAAAGAAGCAAAAGCCTATCACACGCTTCTCTCAGAGTGCTTCGGAGAGAGGGTAATGGAGATCGCATACCCCAATCCTCTGAAGGATAAAAAGGATCTGTCTTCAACAGATTACACAGTGACTCAAGTCACAATGGGGACGTCTTCTAAAATCCTTCAGGGAGAGGCCCTATCTGTAGTTGACGCCCTCTGCAAGAAGCTTCAAGAAGCAAAAGAAGAGAAAAGGCTACTGAAAGAGCAAAATAAACATCTGCTCCACACCTTACAGAAGATGGGCAGTGCACCTCCCACAACTGCCGCTAAAACTCCTGAGCCTCTGAGTCAGGATAAAATTAATGAATATGCAAAGATCGGCGAGTAGGGTATGGAAGTTTCCCTGGAGGAGCCAGATCCTCAAGGACAGTGAACGAGTGATCGCCAAGTTCACCGATTTATATCTGAACATCAACAAGGCAAATAAAGAACTCCAGGCGTTAGCAGGACCCATATCCAAAGAGCTAGACCATGCTAGACTTCAGCATGAGACCTTTCAAAAATGTTCGACTGTTTAGTCAAAGATCTGGTCAAGTTCGGCATTTTCGGTCACCCCAGGGCCCTCAATAAAACCCTTTCCACTCTGGATTACCGGATGGATCAACTGGAATTCGTCCTCGAAAAGATTGATAAGGTAAAGGAAGAAGCCCTGGACGTAATGCATCAGATGGAACAAATTGTTCTAACAATGTCTCCAGGGTTGCTTACTCCTTCTTTCGCCTTAAGGAAGGTTGACGAAACCATTCAGATCTTCAAGGAGATTGTTTCGCAAGGGCTGGGGCCAGAGGTCACTTTTGACGCAGAATCCATCAATAACCTGCTGGCCTGTCGGGACTTCATCGGGTTCTTAATAGAAGCAGAGAATGAATATTCCAAACTCCCAGAGAAGCTCACAGACGAGCGGGAGACTTGCGAGGCTATCAGTGAGCGACACAAGGATCCTTCCCAGGATCAACTAGAGCCCATGATCAGCAAGTTCATGGAATACCGTGCCCAATTCCACATCTCGTCACCTGAGCAGCAGCAGAAGCAGGATCCCCCCTTTCAGCCGCGGGATGACGATGATGAATAATTTCTCTCTTCTTCGACTTTATTTTTGTAAATGTCTAAAGTATGTTGGCACAAATGATGACATCATCCATGTTGCACCATGGGATGATGTCATCCATCAAGTTGTCAAAAGTCAACATGACTTTGAGATATTTTGTAGATATTATGTAAATAGGTGGTTGGTTCCTTTTTGCCTTCCTTCTTCTCCTTCTTCTATAAATACTCGAATACTTGTTGTATTCGTGGGTGGATATTTTTCAAATAAGAAATAGAAGTAAGAAGAATATTTTTAACTCCCAGAATGTGAAGCAACTTTGAATACAATATATTTAGACTTTGTCTTTGAATACATGTGTTTTTATCGGACCTTTCTTATGTTAGATCTGTATGGTTATTCTGTTAGATTTGCTTCTACTTTGTTGTCATTTATTCATCAGTATTGCTTTATTCGTTTATGCAAGTAGGTTTGGCTCTGTTTACTACCAATCCCAAAACATAAACCCTCGACCTTTCGCTTTGGAATTCATTTCTTTTCTCCCTTCGGACTGATCTTTCTTCATCCTCTCTTTCATTCCTTTCTCTTCGTAGCGGAAATAAACCTCCGGGATGAGATCCCAAACCCCGAAGGGAGAATATTGTGAGACTTGCACAAGATTCCTACTAGTAGAATACCAATAAACCGGTTTTGCTTTGCTTTGACTCAAAGAGGGCTATGCCCCATACTGCTGTTGGCTTGTCATCCATAGATCTGCCGCTCGCGATGCATTTTGAACCAACGAGACATCTAGATTCTCTACTTCTTCATCATCAATCATGTAAACTAGCTTACCCTTCTCTTTTTCTAGCCAAGCGCACCCAAGCTGCTCCTTATTTGTCTCTTCTTCTTCAAAGCACACCTCTAAATCTAACTCTCCAAACATATCTAATAGGAGTTCCTCAACCTTTGCACTATCCCCCATCGTAAAGCACTTCACAATCTGTAATGCTTCATTCACCGAGATTTAGTAGAAAAATATTCAAAGTTTTGAATCATACCTAAGGTCATCTCCTGCCAATTAATTATTTCTCTTGTTAGCTCTACATGAACATACCATGTGTGCATGCAACCGCTTAGAGAGGCATAGAACTTATGTACCTAGAGTGATGGCAGAAGGCCTCCTACCACTTCATCTAGATTCTCTCACACTTTTGAACGTGGTGCAAAGAAAAATCCTTCCCATGGAATTCACATATTTGTGAAGGTACATTGTTCCTCATAAACCTAGTAGAAAAGGTGATTCTCACCTCTCACCATTCCAAAAGGTTATCTTTATATGTATTCCACCAATGCAATGTTATCTCATGCATGGTATAAACAAACATATTTCTTCTATCACCCTCATCCTTCCATTGCGATTCCATGACGTGCGAAATACATCGGGGTTTTCTTCATCATCATACTAGGGTACCTAGTTATGACTCAAGTATCAAACATCGCACATTCGATCACATGAGTAACGATATTCTTGATCTCTCGCCCAACCATTTCACACGTTCCATGCACCCAATTTTCATAGGCAATATTGGTTGTTTCACTCATAGACTGAGCATCATCCCACTGAATAATACATTCCTTAGATGGCTCAAGTATTGCAGGGTCTCTAACTATGCGCTCATATATCTTGTTCAGATCCTCTTCACTCTAGGGTTCTACATATGGTATAGCCTTCCTATATGTTAAAGGAATAATTACACGCTTTACTTTGTTCTTGAAACTAATATAACCTTTATTAAAGTGCAAATCAACATTATTTGTGTAACACCTATGGCGTCAAAGTAATGCTTGAAAACTATCTCGCTTCTCGAAAGCACCAAGACCTCAAAGTCCCTGAGTGAACTCAACCCCTTGTATAGTAATAGTGGCATCCTTCAATATTCTAATGGGCGTGGCTCTAGTTCTATTCACCATATACATCACATTTGAAGAGGGGTGTAACATCTGGTCTCCCCATTTGATTCTAGCATCCAAAGTGATTACATTCACTTCTACAATCGTATCAATTGGTAAGTTAATCAACGGCCACCCATTAACAATTTCATTCAAAGTGATCGCTTTATCATACTCAAGACTTCTAGGAGGTATGTTCGCATGCAATATTTGTCTCTCGCGCTTAGATCCAACGCGTGGTATCTTCTCCTCACCATTCCCATAATACAGAATGATATTCTCCTCGGGAAACATCTTACAAACCTCTTTTAAGTCATCAACAACTTTCGAGGAAGTTCAAATTTCTTCACTTGCTCCAACTTCTGCGACTGCTCTTTCAAACATTGTATTTCACCCTGTAAGTTTCTAATAACCTCCATAGTCTCTTGATAAACTTCCTTCTAATGGGCAGGATCTGGATATTTTGAATTTATAGCATCTTTCTTTTTAATAATTATTTTCTTCTTCAGGCTCTCACAAGTGCATGTAGCCTCATTGCATGTAGTCATTAACACATGCATCATCGTAGGATCAAGTGAGATCTTAGGCATCCACTAGTCTTCTATGGTGTGCTACACTTTAATCATCCCCACACCCTTATCATTCTTCTTATAGTTTTTACTCATGTTCTCATATAATTCAAGACATTCTTCAAACTTATGTTGCTTCTCACACCATGAGCATACTACGTTATGAGGGCATTCATGCCTATAATGATCAGGGGATCTGCATGTAAAATAGGTTCCGCAAGGGAAGTCACTTCTTCCACCACCGTGACCACAACCTCGTATCCTCCTCGGTAACCTCTACCTCTACCACCTCCATCAAATTACCCTTCATGATGTTGTCCTTCCGATCCTTTGAATTATTTGCAATGTTAGTCTGACACACACCAATTTTAATAGCTTCATGAATCTGATCAATCAATCTATAATTCTTCGTATCATGAGTGTGAGACTTACAAATCTTACAATAACCAAACACGTTCTTCCGAATCACGTGCTGCAACAATGGGCATCTACTCAAATCATGATCCAAGTGACATATCTCACAATCTAGAAACATGGCGCGCACTAATTTATGAGGGTAATTATCCTTGGTATTTCCTTCAACCTCGCAATCTATACACCATATCCCACTACGTGTCTCATGAGCTGAATTGGCCAAAATTTCTCCAACTGTTTCGCCATAGATGTAATTTGTGCCTCCAAGAATGGGCTAACACCAAAGTGTCTACGCTCCCCATTTCCTCAACACACGAGTTGCCTCCAAATCCTCACATGGATCTATAAATGTCTTATGAGAGAGTTCCCTTCTGAAAGGTGTGATCAAATTGCCAACAAACCACTGTGCATGTTGGATAGGGTGAATATCATAAGAAAAATTTGATAGCAAAGTTTTAAAGTGTGCATCATACTCCCTTACACTCTCATTCATGCCCTACTTAATTTCCTTTAGCGTGTTGATGCTTTTTTGTTCAAACTCAGGTATATGAAACTCACCAAGAAATCATCATGCAACATGTTGTAATCTACAACAATATCATTTGAATCGTACTTCCTATACCAACTATGTGTGTGCCCTTGCAAAGTAGTAGTAAACTGACTTGCCTTATGCTTAGGAGATGTGATTCCCTTAGTGTGCCATAATATCTCTAAAAGAGGAACGAAAGCCTCATAAGTTTATTGATTTAAAATCAAATCAAATTACAATAGAAGGGTTGCAATACTTATAGGTATTTTATAGCCATATGTTGACAAACATGTAATTGCAACTATGCAACAATATACCTGATTACAGTAGCTTCCAAAATACATTCGGGAAGCAAAAATAATGTAATACAAACAAATATAATTGTTACAACTACGTAACAATTAAACCTATGAATATAATATAACAAATATGGTTATAAAACCATATAACAATACAAAAATATAACAACTCATATTTACCTAAGGTAAATACAATGCATAAATTACTACAATAAACTAAGTTTACCTAACATTTCCCCCCTTAATTTTTCATTTCCTCAAGGGATGAGGAGAGGAACTCTCTGAACAACTCAAAATTTTCACATGCAAGTGAATTTGTGAAGATATTTTCTCGTTTTTCAGCTGTTGGGAAAAATTGAAGTTGTATGTTGTGTTTCAAGACATGCTCACGTATGAAATGAACATGTACCTCAATGTGATTTTTTCTCTCGTGAAACACTAGATTATGAACAAGTTTGAGAACACCTTCATTTTCTACATACATGGTGGTAGGTTTTTCTTGTGGTACTCCAAGTCCTTCTAGTATGCAACGTAGCCATATCGCTTTGTAGACAACTCCACCTGCAAAGACAATATTCGGTTTCTATAGAAGAGTGAGAAATAAAGTTTTATTTCTTGCTTACCCGTGATATCAACCCAGATCCCAAAAAAATACAAATCCATAAGTGGATTTCCTGTCATTAATGTTACCTGCATGATCTGAATCTGAATATCCAGTCAAGAAGAATTGATTATTCTTCTTATACTCTAGACCAAGATCCACTATACCCTTGAGATATCTCAAGATCTACCTTGTTGCCTTCCAATGACAAACTCTAGGTTCCTACATAAACCTGGAAAGATAGTTCACTACAAATCTGATATCTGGTCTAGTGTATGTTAGGTAAATGAGACTCCCAATCAACTATCAATAAAGAGTTACATCTACCACATGAGATGGATATGAACGAGATAGCGTAGTCTCTTGTTTCCATAGGTGTAGCAATAGGAGTGCAATCCATAATCTTAAATTTCTCAAACATTTTCTTGGTATACTTCAATTGAGAAACAAATGTGATTCTATTTTTTCGTACTTCCAATCCAAAACATTAGTGCATGAGCCCGAGATCTATCATGTCAAATGATTGGTTAGGATATTTCTTCATTGCATTAATCATCTTCACTGAACCACCAGTGATGACTAGATTGTCGACATATACAACAACACTCACAATCTCCCCCCCCTAGTTTTTTGAGCTAGAGATTGGGATCATATGGATTTTTGACATCCATGTTGAACAAGATGCTCATCAATTTTGATGTACCAAGCCCGGGGTGCATGTTTAAGGCCATACAGATATTTCCTGAGTCTACATACCTTTATTTCTTCTCTAGTTAAAACATAATCCTCAAAGTTGAGTTATATAGACTTCTTCCTATAGATCTTTGTTCGAATGACACTTTTCACATCCATCTAATGGAATTTCCAACCAAACCGAGAAAGCGCAACAAAGATCATCATGATCATTTTTATCTGAGTTGTGGGAGAAAATGTCTCCTCATAGTCTATGCCTTATTTTTGTGCATACCCCTTTGTTACCAGTCTCACTTTATACTTATATATGGACTCATCTAATTTATAATTTGTTTTGAATATCTATATGCAACCAATGGGTTTCTTCCCTAGTGGAAGATCGACAAGCTGCCAAGTGTTTTTTCATCACTGACTGATATTCAACATCCATGGCATCTTTCTAAGATTTTGACTATAGGGCTTCCTAGACAATAGAGGGCTCAAAATATTCAACAACTCTACTCATCAAATCAAAGTTTACTTCTTCTCGTTTTTTACTATGATTATGTGGTCCAGTGGTGGATGTATCGGTGGAGCATCCAATTTTGCATCTCATATCATGTTAGTATACCATTTGCACATACGTTGTACAGTTCCTGTGGGTTGTGGTCTTGTTTGATCATCACCATCATCCCCATCATCACTACCATCTTAGTGGGAAAATCAACTTCTGTTTTCACAACATGTGAAATATCTACATCAAGTGAGTCTGGAGAGGGAGTCTCAACTTCCTTCTTCTCAAATAACTCAACATCTCTGTTGGTGTAGATTTTCTAGTCTTTGGATCCATCAATCTGTACCCAAGAGCCTCTTCATTGTAGCCAATGAAGATGAGTTTATGTGACTTCATATCCAAATTATTTTTGTTCTTCTTGGGTATGTGCATGTTAGCTTTGCACCCGAATACTCTAAGGTGTGCAACATATGGCTTCTACTTCGACCATGCTTCATATGGTGTCACTCCATCAAGAGCAACTGTGGGCACTCTATTCAACAAATAAATTGTTTTCTTTATTGCTTCTACCAAAAATTCCTCACTAGTCCATAATCATCGATCATGCAATGCACCATTTCCATGATAGTACGGTTTCTTCTCTCAACAACACCATTATGTTGTGGTGTGTGTGGAGGATGCATCTATCAACAAATATTGTGAACTTGAAGGTAGGATTTGAACTCGTTACTAATGAATTCTCCCCTCGATCCGAGTGGAGAGATATAATATGACTCACCGGTCTCGTTCTCTACAATCACTTTGAAAAATTTGAAGTTCTCAAAAGCTTCACTTTTCTTGCAAGACAAAATATCCACATTTTCTTGAATAGTCATCAACACCTAGCATGAAGTACTGAAATACAGAATGAATCGATTGCATCAGGACCACAAAGATCGATATGAACCAGATCAAGCTTATCATGAGTTTTATACGTAATCTTATGGAATGAAGCTTCGATACCAAATCTAGAAGAGGGATGGAGGCCTCATAAGTTTATTGAATGTAATAAAATGATATTACAATAGAAGGGATGCAATACTTATAGGTATTATACAGCCATATGTTGACAAACATGTAGTTGTAACTATGCAACAATATACCTGATTACAGTAGCTTCCAAAATACATCCGAGAAGCACAAATAATGTAATACAAAAATATAATTGTTACAACTACATAGCAATTAAACCTACGAATATAATATAACAAATATGGTTATAAAACCATATAACTATACAACAACATAAAAACTCATATTTACTTAAGGTAAATACAATGCATAAATTACTATCGTAAATTAAGTTTACCTAATAATATCTCACACATATGCACATGCTTGTTGCATTCTCAATATCTTTGTACTCGTAGTAGCAAAGAAACATCTCATAATAGAATTTTTTTGGCTGGTGTGAATCATACCCACCAGATCCGTAACTCGTATTACCTCCAAAGATTCCCTCCACCACCGAGATCCACTAGATCCTAAACATCCTTTCCTCCCGATCCATCTCCCGTAGCGGGCACCGGACTAGAGGATGAGCTACTATGTGTTCCAACTATTGTACTAAATTGAACTCCCATATCGAGAATTTTTCCTACTTCCGGATGTATTACCCACGCTGCACCCACGCTCTGTCTCTAATGATGCATCGAAAATATATTACCTATCGGACCACGAAACAAAGAAGATGTCTTTGCATCTATAGATGATTTTTTTGTCTAAAGAACTTCTATATTCAATGGAAAATGAAAGCTACCGGTCGCTACTCTATCAAGAACACTAGCATGTTTATCAATAATTGTTTCAAGAAATGGAGCACCAAGCACAAGGGAAAGGTCACCAGGTGGGATCAGATTCCATGATTTATGGCTTGATCTACGACCTTGACTGGTTCTTAGATTGTTATTCCTTGCCTATATAAGCAAGGCCCATTCTTATTGTATTTCATTGAGTTCCATAATGATATATGATATTGCTGCTCATTTGTTTGCAAAGGTTTTATGTAAAGTTATTCTAGAGAATTACTTTCATCTTATTGATCATCGTGTTTGATTAGCATCTATGTTCTTGGCTTGGTACGATCTAGTTATCGTTCCTTTTATGGTATCAAAGAAGCTTGAACTTTTGGTGTGACAGCAATTCGTGCAACTCGATACCATAAAAGGAACGATAACCAGATCATACCAAGCCAAGAACACATATGCTAATCAAACACCACGATCAATAAGATGAAAGCAATTCGCCATAATAACTTTACATAAAACCTTTGCAAACAAATGAGCAACAATATCATATATTATTATGGAACTCAATGAAATACAATGAGAATGGGCCTTGCTTATATAGGCAAGGAATAATAATCTAAGAACCAGTCAAGGTTGTAGATCAAGTCATAAATCATGGAAAGAACTAGTCATCAAAGAACTAGTTAAGTCCATAGATTTATGAGAGAACTAGACATCAATGATCTAGTCAATACCATAGATCAAGGAAAGAAATATACCTAACAACTAGATAATATCCCCCTAATATCTAAATAAATAAAAGGAAATATCCACACACATAAGTGGGTGAGGATAAATACAATAAAGGTAAATAAAGTACCTAGGTGAACATGAGCTAAGGTAAATACCTACTCTAACAATTCGTGCCTATGGTCCTTATTCTTTCTTCTTCTGATGCGCTCTCATTTGAAGCTAAAGGGGATTCTCTTCCATGCTTTCCTAAGTGGGGGATATCATGATGCTCGGCTCCACGTATTTCATGTGAGCTTCAAATCCTTCACAATACATCATCCTCCGCAACTCCACAAACTCCTCAACGTCACACTTCTTCGTTAATTCCCTCTCTCGTGCTTCCTTATATTTTAGCCATCTTTCCTCTCTTTCCTTTTTTGTCGTAAGGTCCGCCATCTTTCACCAAACCTACTCTTTCCCCACACACTGGTGGAGTTTTAGCTAGCCATAGGTCGTTCTTTCAAATCCAAAGTCGCCAACAAGATATTACTTGCTAAAGGGATAATGTGTAAATAAGATCCTTTGGGTTTGTGTAAGAACTGAAACATAACAACCTCTAGACATAAATAAGTAGAAAAAATGTACTCCAACGTATAATTATGCAAAACACCACTCCACCAATGATCTAGAATGTGTTTCCAAGTCACATCAGCATCATATAGGTCCTGTAATCTTTTTGTTTCTAAATAATTGTTCTATATCTCCAATTCCACTTTGATGCATATGCTACTAGCCACTCGTGCAACTTTATAGGAAAACAACAAAATAACGTCACATATAGTTCATGATACAAATGTTCTTCAACCCATGCATGAGCATCAAAATTAGGCCCAATATTATATCTATGAGCAAACTGGTCTTCTAAATCCATAACCTAACTCTCAATGTTGTCCAAAGTCAACCAATACGTCTTCATCATGTAACATCCTTGCAATAGCTTGAAAATAGGTCCGGAAATGAAACCAAAATGTAGTCTCTATTTCTTAAACAAACCCTAGACGTGTTGGCCCATCACTCAAACAAATCTAAGCACTCACCTGAAGTGTGCAAAGGTACTAGGTCTCTCTTTTTATAACAGCTTTGTCAAGATGTTAGCATAATCATTCATATATTCCATAACTATAAGTAATTAAAGGTAAAGCATATCAAGAACTAGATCACAACCATAACGCATAATGAATCAAATAAGGATCAATATCAGTTTTACCATACATGAACCAATAACAGATGTGTCAATAACTAGTAACCATCCACAATGATTCATTACATTAAGTCATAATCAAACAAGTAGTTGAATACACCAAAATTAATAATATAAGGTCATGCGCGCATCATACCAAAGCAACATAACTCTGTCACAATCCAACGGTCTATCTCAGTCACCCAAAATGTGAAAATCAATAGATAGATAAATATAGGGGTGGGGAATTTCCCTTCACCACACTTTCACTCTCAAAATAGGTTACATGCTCAAAATAACATGTGCCACTAGAAAAGTAACTACGGAAGTGTGCAAGCTTCACCTAATAATAGATTACCTATAATTAACTCTAGATCTAATCCTGTTATTATCTCTAACTCTACATGACACTTGATCTTCTTCTTGTTCCCAAAATAGCTTTGCGTAGCCTTTAATTATTTTATCTTTATCTAATGCATGCTCTGTACTCGGTCATATTCTTAGCTCGTAACTTACAAAATGACTAAGTATCAAACTTTGTATTTCCCGGTGCGCCCTTCTTTTATTGAGCTTTTGTGTGTCCCTACGTGCCCCCTTTTCGCATGCCCTAATCTTATGCACCTCTAATTCTTAGGAAATAATTTTTCCGATTAACAAGATGACATTGACTTAACAATAATACATTTTAACACTACTAGGAAGTATTGTTTGAGAACATATAGATAGCTCTTAGCTTGATTATCGATTTGATCCATTGGGATATGGATGGTTAAATTGATATTAAAATTTACTTATCATTTAACTTTCCTATAAAAATGACTATGTGTTATTAATCATGAATGGTTGAGTTTTTTATTAAGTAATGATAATGGACATTTTTTTGAAATATATGATTTCATATAAGCATAATTCGGTTCTATCTCCTTTGCAATATTTTTGGAAAAGGGTGATGAATTAGTTAAGTGAATTCATTAAGTATGATTGTTGTACATTGATGAAGTTTGATTGATTAGTATTATCCTTGGGAGTTACTCTTAAGAGTTATAGATGTTGATATCAAATTCGATCATAACTATGGTTATAACAAACCGCTTTAGTAAGTTATTTAAATAGTCTAAATTTATAAACACAGTTGGATTCTTGGATTGTTTGAGAACATAGCTTACTTTTGGTAGTATCGGGATCCTTCCAACCCCATCTATCTGCCATCTATCTGTCAACCCCACCTATCTTCCCATCTATCTACCCCATATAGATAGGGATAAACAAACAAGTCCACCCCAACTTGAATCAATCGGCCATATCTAGATAGGGGATTGGTGATGAGATGACAAACAACTCTCATCTCATCTCAATTCCATTGAGAAATGATATTTATAAATGTAATTAATGAACTAGGAAATTTATAAATTATTAATTAAATTAGTCTTAACATATAATTTTATTTCAATTAAATACAACAAGAATATGAGTTGGATAACTCATGCCGTTCTTAGAATTGACCATGTATACATTTCTCTCTCCTACAATGTGCAAGACAAGGTGACATTTATGAAGTGTTTAATTGGATTAAATACACATTATTTCTTCATGCATGTATTGGTTAAAAAAAAATTTAGGAATATTGTATCTAATTGTAATGCGAAAGTATTATTTTCATAAGATGATTGAAGGAATTTTCCTATTGTACTATCATGATTTATTGTATGTCATTATTTCGGGAAAATAAGGATTTATCCTTGTTAAGTTTTAATAAATATACTTGATGTTTCATATCACATTTTGTGAGATATAAAGGTTTTTTTAATGTTATTTAATAGCAAAGTATGTGTGGGCTACCCCATATTTGGGAAGAGCATACACTCAATAATCATTCAATCGACATATATTGAATAAAACATCTTACATTTAAATAGGTTTAATGAGCTCCTAATTACGGCTCATTAATAACAAATCTTAACTACTAACATCCCCACAAATCTCTCATAACACTAATCTAGGAAGGTTTTTGTAACAACCTATATTCACTCCCTAAATATTTCACATCCCTATTAACACTCCTCTAAAACATTCTACGTGAGTTGTTTTCTCAACTCACTTATATTATTCACTAATATAATAATATTACTAATCTAAACATTAGCTACCACAATATAATGTGCACACTATTTTTCCTAACATTCCCCCTTAGTGTGCACAAGGGAAACAATGTCGCATGTTGGAGCTATTGGTGTGAGTTATCCTATGTGTCCTCCACTCACATATGGAGGGTCATCTCACATGGGTTAGGTTTAGGGTTAGGTTTAGGGTTTCTTTATTGAGTCATGCACTAGGGTTACTCAACACCCTATATGTATCCCTTCATTTGACATTTATGAGCATGCCAAGACACTCCATTGTATTTTCTCTACATGTGCAAGCTTTGTTCTGTTATGCAAGTTATTCAGTTGTTGATCGATTATTCCTTGTGATTACGTTGGAGCCATTACGATTCAACTAGAGTGCAACTTCATCGTGGTGCATAGTTTTTGATACGATTTGTCAACTCTTTCATGGTATCAGAGATGAGATCGGGTAAACGTGCACTCATTTTTTTGAGTTGTGATTACTCTTGTTTTTCATTTTTTTACTCCTCGTGCAAGTTTTCGATCATTATTTTCTGGTTTTCCTTGCTAACGTATTTAACAAGTTGTTCTTAGAAAGTTGTCAGTTTTTTGTATTCGTTGTGCATGTGCAGTATTCCTAAAGCTTTCAGGGTTTACAACTAAATTTAGCTAGCTACAGCTACATCTAGCAGATCAGCCAAAATAGAGTATTTTCTAGTTTTTTTAATTTTTTAATTAAACTGAAAATTCTTTAGATCTCTGTTTTATGGCTTTTCTCTATTTTTACTTTTTTTTCTTGCAAATTCAGGTCAAAAATTCAGTAATTGGTGGATCATCGGTTTGGTGCATTGGCTTGGACACTCATTAGAGTTGTATTCAATCCTGACCACTCTTCTTTTGCTTCTTGTGACTAAATATGTTCTTCCAAAGGCTGTGTGGACATTTTTGCTTGTTGCATGGATGTTTTGCTTGCTCACTGCGTGGACTTCACTACTTTGCTTTGCGTGGAGGGCTTCACCTGGGCCTCGCCCCACGAGCTCTTTCTCCTCTCGCCATGACTCGCACCTCCTGGCCCTGCCCCGCCCGGCTCTTTTCTCCTATCTGCCGCGCATGCACCCTCCTATCGAAAGTTTCCATTAAAACACTCGTGAGCAAACAAAACCGTAAGTTTATTTGGTAAAGCTTTTAAACCTATTTCTTTAAAAAAACTTCAAAAAAAAGCTTTAAAAATCAAGCTTTTGTGGTGAGCTTTTAAAAATATTTTTAAAAAAAAAAACGAAAACCTTTTAAGTACCTATTTCCTTTGTTAAGTTTTTAAAATTTGCTTTTTTAAAAAAAAAAACCGTAAGTTTTAAACAAAAATTCAAATTTGCTTTTAAAAAATGTGGAAACTTTTAAAAAGGGAAGTTTTTTTAATTTTAATTTAATTAGGATTTAATTATTAGATCTTAATTAGTTTTTTTAATTAGGATTTTTTTAAAAATCTTAAATAATTCATCATATTTAATTAAGTTTTTTTAATTAGATATTAAATAATCGTAATTAATTAATTAAATTATTATTTTTATTTGTGATTATACTTCACGATTAGATAAGTTTTTTTTTAAAAAAAAATCGTCTCTTTAATTAACGTCTTTATCATTTTTTTACAAACTCCTATAGCTTTAAAATTAGCTAAATTAGGCGTTTCCAAATCGATAATTTTTAGGCGTTATTGGCTTTTTTTTCTAATCGTGTGCTCAAGTGTGCAGTGACACTCTAAGCACTTATTCACCTTCGAGTGCTTTTCCGGCATTCTGAAGATCATCGAAACTCATCCTGAGTTCATCTAAACATTGTAAATTACCCTTATTATTGCTTGCGACTAGTGAGCGCATCCACCACAGTTTGCAGCAAGGGGGTATCCATTGTGACGTGAGACGCTTTTTCTCACAACCAGGTTTTGATTTCACCTCCTTCCTAGTTTTTAGCAATTGTGCTTGTGTACGGTGTCACTTTGTTGCGCTTCCCGAAACATGATTGTGGTCTCCTCTCTTGCGCGTTATTATGTTGATTGCAAGGTGAGTTACCAAGTGTTTCCAGAACACACGCTCGGACCCGATTGTATTCAACGCACTAAACTATAAAGTGCTGAAAGAAGGGGGTTATTATATTTTCCTGGGTGGTTGTGTTTCTTTTCTGCATTTCTTCTCTCTCTTTTCACTATGGATGCACTTTCGATTCCTTTGCTTACGTCGTTCAACTTTTTGAATGGAGATCGAAAATAATAATGAAACTAAGGGGTAAAGGGTTATTCCACATCACCATGGGAACGAGATTGAACCAGACGATGAATCTGAAAAATCTAAGTGGTTAAACCATAGTGATGAAGCTTTAGGTCTTCTTTGCATGTCTGTTTCTCCCTGACTTGCTCTTCCACATTGAGTCATTTAAAACACCTAAGTTTGCGTGGACAACGTTAGATGAAATGTTTGGACAACACGATGACATGAGAGTGCATGAGTTAGAAAATGAACTACTAGGGTTAAATCCTAGTGATTTTGAAAACCTACAAGCATTCTTCTCGAAGTTTGTCCACACTAGATCGTTGTTAAAGGAATGTCAAGTAGAGAAGAAAGATTCTCAATTGATCTTGTTGATTCTCTCTAAGTTAGGTCCTGAATATTCTATCTTTGTGTCAAATTTTACGCTACAAAATTTGCCTTGGGAAAGGATTGGAATATGCCCTCCTTTGACTATTTTTCGTCCCAACTCATTCGAGAACAGGACAAACTCATTCAAATGGGGTCTCTCAAGTCCAAGTCACATGCCCTTGTAGCAAGTACTAGTAAGGAAAAGAAGACTAAAAAGAAGAAAGAAAAAAAGGATCAACCTAAGAAAGAAACCAAGACCGATACTAAAAATAACACGAACACTTCGACTTTTGAGCCTAGAGCACTAGAAAGATAGGTATTTGTGTTCCTATTGCAAGAAGCCTAGTCATAAAGAGCATACGTGTATGAGAAAACAAATTGATCACCTTACTCATTTACTTGAGAAAAATAAAATAGGTGTTCCTGAGTCTATCAAACAAAATGCTCCGAAGGCCGAGTCTTCCACTGTAAAAGGTTCTAAATCTAATAAGAAGAAAGGAAAGGCCCTTGTAGCCAAAGTTTCTCCTTCATCAACGTGGATTATAGATTGGTGCCTCGCACCACATGGGTTCTTTGCATGTTGAGTTCTCCAACATCGAGCCTTGTGGAATGTCCCAAATCACGATGGGTAATGACACGACAGTGTCGGTTTTTGGTAGTGGATCGGTAGAGATGGATGGGGGAACATTCAACCAAGTGTTGAGCATTCCTGATCTCTCTACCAATCTCCTATCGGTTTACCAAATTACTCACCTTGGTGAAGGAATGTGAGTGGAATTTGGTCCTAACTCGGTGATTATTCGTGAGCTTAACGATGACACTACAGTGGCTGAGGGAAAGGCAGATCACCGTTCACGGTTATATACCTTTTCCCACTTTACTTATGATTCTACACCTTGCCTTGCTCACTCATGCAAATGAGGTTAGTAAGCTATGACATGAGTGATTTGGACATCTAAATTATCGCTACCTTGAACAATTGAGCCAAAATGAAATGGTCAATGGGTTACCCTGCGTCAAGTTTTCTAAGGGTCTTTGTGAGGGTTGTACCCTTGGAAAGCATCTGAAAATAACTTTGACAAAGGAAAATCTGGAGAGCTACTCATCCTTGGATCTTGTTCACAACGATATTTCTGGTCCATTTCTGTCTCCTTCATTTACTAGAGCTCTTTATGTGCTAACCTTCATTGATGACTATTCGCGATATACTTGGGTATATTTTCTTAAGCTTAAGTCTGAAGTCTTTGAAATTTTTAGGACTTTAAGGCTCTTCTTTGAGAAAGCAGTGGAACGTCTATCAAGGTTCTTGAACCAACAATGGAGGTGAATATGTAAACAATAGGTTCATGGATTTCTATACTTCTGAAGGGATCTCCTTGCAACATACAGTTGCATATAGCCCTTAGAATGGAGTAGCAGAAAGAAAGAACCGTACTCTTAAGGAGATGGCCACTTGTATGATTCACTCAAAGTCTCTTCCTCCACAATATTGGGCTGAAGCAGTGAATTGTGCTAATTACATTCAAAACCATGTTCCACACAAGGCAGTAAGAGGGATGACACCCTTTGAAGCCTGGTTTGGATGCAAACCTGATGTTGAGCACTTTTGAGTCTTTGGATCTAAGGTTATGGCTCAGATTCCCAAGAAGAAATGCAAGGCTTTGGAACCACAATCCAAACCTTGTATCTTTGTAGGGTATCCTGATGGCGTGAAGGGATATCGATTGATGAATCCTACTTCTCATGAGCTGTATATTGAGAGAAGTGTTAAGTTCGATGAGTCTTCTTCGACTTCTACTTCTCCACCTATTGAGGTTCTTCAGCTCGTTGATTGATTCGACTCATCAGATGATGATGTTGTTGAGCATGCTCCTCTTCTGATCCTCCTGACCATCAGACCTCTAAGTCTTCTGATTCTGATAGTAGTGATGATGAGGACTATGTCCCTTCTCACTCAAGTGAAGAATCTTCTGACTCTGAGCTGATCCTCTGGTCCTCTTTGGGCTAGGAAAACTTTGCAAAGTGTTGGAGATTTAGTTGGAGATACTTCGGATATGAGATGTACTCACTCAGATTTCATTGGACCCCACTCTTTCTTCACCTCTGCTTCTAATCCATAGTCTTTCGGGAGGCTTCTGGTATTCCTGAGTGGGATTTTTCATGGATGAGGAGTATTCCTCTCTCATGAAGAATGATACTTGGGATCTCACCCCTCTTCCGAAAGGAAGAAAAATCATTTGGTGTAAGTGGGTGTTCGAACAAAGTATGGAGTAGATGGAGACGTCGAAAATTTTAAAGCACGATTAGTAGCTAAGGGTTTCTCCCAGATAGTTGGGGTTGATTATACTGAAACCTTTGCTCGGTTGTGAAGATGACTTCTATTCGACTGACCCTTGCCATTGCCATGCAACAACAGATGGAAAGTCCATCAAATGGATGTTAAGAGTGCCTTCCTTCATGGGGACCTAGAGGAAGAGATCTACATGGAACAACCTCTAGGTTATGTCCATGATCCCTCCCTCGTTTGTAAGTTAAAGAAGTCTCTTTATGGCCTTAAACAAGCCCCTCGGGCTTGGTATGCCAAGATGGACTCCTTTTTACTTACATCAGGGTTTACTAGGTGTCACTCTAATCCAAATGTTTATATTCTATGACAAGATGACTCCATACTCATTCTTGTTCTCTATGTTGATGACTTGTTGATCACAGGAAGTTCTTCCTCTATTATTGATTATGTGAAGATCGCCTTGGCCAACAGGTTTTCCATGACTGACTTAGGTCTGCTTCATTACTTTCTTGGGATCCATATTTCACAATCTGACTCGGGAATTTTGATTTCACAACCTAAGTATGCTCTTGATTTGCTAGCTCATTTTCAGATGTCGATTGCAAGTCTTCTCCTACTCCTTTTCTTTCGGGGTTAAGTTGGTTTTGATTGCTCTACTCCCTTGGTTGATGGTACCCTTTATCGATAGTTGGTGGGGAGCTTGATTTACTTGACTCACACTCGACTGGATTTATCGTATGTTGTTGGGATCGTGTCTAGATTCATGCAGGAGCCACATGAGTTGCATTGGAAATCAAGCTAAATGGATCCTTCATTATGTTCATGGCACTTATACTGATGGCATTCACTATCATGGAGGGGTAGATATTGACTTGATTGGGTTCATAGATTCTGATTGGGCGGTGACTTAGATCATCAGAAATCTACTTCTAGCTACAGTTTCTCTCTTGGTTCGGGTCCTATTAGTTGGTCTAGCAAGAATCAGAATGTAATTGTGATATCATCTACAGAGGTAGAATACAGAGGAGCAATTAACACTACCACAGAAGCTATTTGGGTACAGTGTATTCTAACAGAGTTTGGCATCCACCTTCAGCGGGCCTACCATTATCTACTGTGATAACATGAGCACTATCTCTATTTGTAGAAATCTAGTTCAGCATCAGCGGATGAAGCACATTGAGATCCATATGCACTTCATACAAGAGCTTATTCATGATGGTATCATCGACATTCAAGTACATTCAGACAGCTGATCAGATTACAGATTTATTTACCAAGCCCTTCACTGAGATGAAGTTTCTTCACTTACGGTCTCTTCTTGGGGTGAGGTCTTCTATAGCTACTCATCTTCTTGGGCTATGTAGTCCTTTTTTTTCTTCTTCTTCTAGGAAGATGTTGTTTGTATATGGGCACCTTATCAGGCCTTTAGTTTCGGGCCCCATTGACACATCTTTCTTAGTTGTTTAGGAGTGTCTTCTCTTTCCGTCTGACTCATCATAGCCACTACCCTAGCTTCGATGAAGGGGGGTGTTGGTGTGAGTTATCCTATGTGTCCTCCACTCACATATGGAGGGTCATCTCACATGGGTTAGGTTTAGGGTTTGCTATTGAGTCATGCACTAGGGTTACTCAACACCCTATATGTATCCCTTCATTTGAAATTTATGAGCATGCCAAGACACTCCATTGTCTTTTCTCTACATGTGCAAGCTTTGTTATATTATGCAAGTTATTCAGTTGTTGATCGATTCTTCCTTGTGATTACGTTAGAGCCATTATGATTCAACTAGAGTGTAACTTCATCGTGGTGCATAGTTTCTGATTTGATTCGTCAACTCTTTCAGGAGCAATTGCATGAACGCGTTTCCCTCATTGCTTATTGGCGATATATTTTAGGTTGTTGATGAATCTCCTCACTTTGTATTCCCCCTCTTAATCAAAAATAATTTGGATATCAATTTCCATTGATAATGCATCCAAGTACAATAATAATGACCCTTTATAATTTTTTGAAATATTTTCCTCTATAGGAATATATTCCCCCTTGAAAAATTACCCCTTTTGAAAAAATTATCTCCTATATTTTCATAATAGAAGAATACAATTTATAAAAATATCCCTCAACATATATTTTTTGAATAAAAATAAATAAAATCCTTACCCATTTTAGGGTTAGGGATTTGTGTTATCCCAAAATAATCGACGCCACCATTTAGGAGACTCAGATGAATTTGCAATCTTGTTGATGGGTGAGGCATCCACCGTGAATAGCCAAAAATAGGAGAATCTTATCCACCACGTTTAACAAAATAAGAGAAATGTTTGAATAAGGTTTAGAGGATATTCATGTTGCGAAAACTTTATTGGGAAAGAGGATCAGAATGAGTTTATTAAGTAAAAGCTGTGTGATGGGGCAAGTTTTAGGATAAAGATAGTGAATCAGATAACGAATAGTTTGAGCTTGTAGATCCCTAAATCACATAAACACAAGTGCGTAGACAAACCCAAAAAATGTGATCAAAACCACCATTAAGATCTCACCAAGGATCCAAATTAAAATGCGAGGCATCGAACTAAGTGAGTCTTCATTGATCTCGAATTCGTGACCGAGCGCATATTTTGAGGTAGGAAAGACAAAGCTCATAAAAGGGATTTCGATCCAAGAGTTGGATCGAGTTTCCACTCCTTAAGAGCCATGAGAATAAGGCCCGAGTTGGGTGATCTCTCAATGCAGATCCTTTAAATCCAATCTTTGACTATCTTGTTTGTTACATGAGTCCAAAACCTAAAAACAAAAAAATATTTTCTCGGCAAATTTTTTCCGATAACTAAAATACATGCTCCAGAAACTTTTTTTCTATTTTTTGATGAAAATTGTGAACAAAATGGATGAAAAAACTACGGAAAGAGAAAATAGAGTGTGAATAAAAGGACGATTCAAATGAATGATGCTTTCCAAATAGGTTCACACGAGGTCCACTCGCTTTACACCATTTGGTAGAGTGCAAGAAAGGTGAACAAACTAGCAATGAGGTTTGCATGAGGTCCACTCTACATATCTAGTGCTTGAAATTTTTTGATCTACAACAGATGGATGAACAAGGACAAATGTAATGGGTCCACTGTGAGTTCTATGGTATCCACTCCCCCGTTCTCTAAGTCTACTTGACAAACAAAAGCATGGGTGGAGTGAAAAAATTAGAGAGGCCCCTTTCAAAATCTGCTTTGATAGCAAATGTGGGGCTACCCCATATTCGGGAAGAGAATACGCTCAATAATCATTCAATCAACATATGCTAAATAAAACATCTTACATTTAAATAGGTTTAATAAGATCCTAATTACGACTCATTAATAATAACTCTTAACTACTAACATCCCCACAAATCTCTCATAACACTAATCTAGGAAGATTGTTGTAACAACCTATATTCACTCCCTAAATCTTTCACTTCCCTATTAACACTTCTCTAAAAAATTCTACGTAAGTTCTTTTTCTAAACTCACTCATATTATTCACTTATATAAAATATTACTAATCTAACCATTAACTACCACAATATAAAGTGCACACTATTTGTTCCTAATAATATGAATTTAATTTATTGATATTATGTTATGAAACTATATTTGGTTTACTAAGTCATTGAGAATGAATGAATATGATGATTGACAAAGATAGTATGATATGGAAAGAAATAAAATGAAAACAATGTTTATATCCTTATTGTACCTTATTAAAATGAAAGTGTTTAAGTGTTGTTTTAACAAATTGTATAAACATAAGTCATTAATATTATTAAATAATCATAAAAAATTATAGTTTCCTTATGGATGAAAAAATGTGTTATAAATGATCATAGTACATTAAGGAAAAACAATACAAATTAAACTATGTTATAGTAGTATCGTACCTTATCAAATAAGTTATTGGCCTCCAAACACCTAGACTAGGTCTAGATGAAGACCTACAAACCCTACTCACACCTTACAATCACCTTCTAATACATGTATGAGTGTCTCAACACAGCACCAACATGCTTTTCATGCTTCATAAGCCTCCATACATCTTTATCCTTCATATGCCATCACCCATGCTAACTAGACCTCCTAATTAGGCCTACTAGACCAAAAACTCTCACCATTTCCACTCTTGGAGCCATGTCACTTCTTGTTTTCCCATGACATCATCAATAAAAACATCCTCTTATACTCCTTTCCATCATCATTAGTCATTAATGCATCTTGCAACTTTTACATCAATGACAACACAAGCACACGCATGCCAACAATTTATTCACATAACAATCATATCAACCCATAAAATCAAGCTACATCCTCGCACACAACAAATCAAATATTTAGATTGCCTAATAATGACTTTGGGACCATAGCACCCATAAAGGGCCATAACATTTGTACGATATGGCTATGGGTCAACCTAGACGCTTTGGTCCCTTTTCCTCTAATGGGTCTTTTCTCAATTGGAACTTCTTCGTTGTCAATAATAATCTGCTTTATCGGAGTTTTCCAAAACATAACGCATATAAGAAAGTTATTTATCTCTTATCAAAGAGGGAATTCTATCTACTTGGAACTTTCATCCTAATGAGAAAATACTAAGAGAAAAATAAGAAAATCTACTCCAAGACTCCCTTGAGCCATCATACACTCTACATATTCATTTAGGGCAGTCATCTACTCATATTTGTAAGCACAAGGAACACATCATTGCAATTCGGGGTAGGAAAAGGTCAAGTAAAACCACATTGTTATAAGTTCATGATTATCAAATTTGTTTTATACATTCTAGATATTGTAAATAGTGAAAAACAACACAAATGGAAGACAAACAAACAAGTGTGTAAACCTTCATGTAGTTTTTCCTTGTAAACCTCGAGTAAGGCTATGGAAGCTTAGATTGTGTAACCTTATAAATGATTGTGGGCACTCTTGGAAATTATAACCAAACATTGATTGTGACCATGCGAGAAGTAGATTTGGCTTGGATTATAAATTCCAAAATAGTAGAAGTTGAATAAATTTGACATAAAATTTGTTTGTAAATCCAATAGGATTTGTAAGAGAGTAAGCATGTGTTTTATAAAGGCTAAGTAGTGGTTGGAAGTTGGTTGGAAGTGGTTTAATGCACATGCTAAAAATAACATTTGAAGAATTTGCAGCAATTCCGAGGAGATAAATGTCATTGAGGAAGGGCAATAAATGAATTTAGTTACAAAAGATACATCTAAAAAGGTGGTTGTACATGAAATCAAATTGTCCCCAACTTTCTAGGATTTTGGAAGCTGAATTGAATGGAATGGTGAAGTGGAGTCCAAGTGGAGTTAACTGGGATGAGGAAGTGGAGTCCAAGTGTTTTTGACTAGGAAAATAGACATACTTTCCCATTTAAATAACTAATTTAACTAGCTATAATGTGCGCACTAATAAATGATAATTAAACTAGTTAAAGAGGTACTAAGGATTAATTTAATTAATCCAAAGGGGTGCAATGTGTATGATTAATCAAATTTAATTAATCAATTACAAAGGGGAGAATAATAAGATGTACTGGGACAATATTGGGAATATGTATGTCAATTTAGGGGTGTCTACATTTTTCCCTATGTAAAGTGTTCATGCGAAGTAATAATTTCAGTAAAGATAGTAGATACATGCAAATTAGAATACATGGAAGAATTTGGATGCCCCAATGAGTAGAATGGTAAAGGAATGGCCCCTCAAGCGGGTGGACGATGTAGCAAAGTAGTGGATAGCCACTTGATAGAAATAAGACAAGGGATTTGAACAAGGATGGAAACAAATGTGCTCATAACATGAGTGTCATTTGGAGAATAATTTTAGAGAAACCTTATTTTTCTTATTACACAATAGAGTTGTCACCATGATTATGAAAGAATCAAGATGGTTAACCTAGATGCACGTGAACAAACACACATACAACAAAGAAAAGATAAAAAGGAAAACAAAACCAATATACAGAGTAGGTGTAGGCATCAAGGTTATAAAGGAACCAAGATGTAATCACACTACTTGCAAGTGATCCAAAAAGTAAACACCAAAAATGCAACACAAATTTGAAAAAGAAAACAATCAACTATGCCCCTAATGTGTGCCACAATGATGATTAAGTATATTCAAATGTTCCCAAATTAGGAATAGGATTAGACTCAAGAGTGGAGTAAAGTTATTCCTCATGACACTCTTGTTGGATTCATTGTGTAAATGATCATAGAGAAATTTTCCTAGGAGAATTTATATCATGAAGGAAAAATAATTTTGTTACTTTCCCTAATAGAATTAGCATATCATGCAAAGGTAAGAAAGTGATAGTTGTAAGATTGGAACAATCACAAGGGTAGTAGATAAAGGTATGAATTTATCAAGATTGTGTTGAGATATCGAAAGATTCACTTCAATGGTTTTCTAATTGTAGGATTTATGTGATACTTGTGAATGTTTGTTCGAAAAAAAAATATTTACTTTTTTGGAATTTTTGAAATATATGATTTTTTTTAGATTTTTGCGAGTTTTTGAAAATTTTGAAATATAAGTACAAAGAAATGTAAACAAACCTGAATACACAAAGACAAAAGAAAACACACCATGGCTTATTTAGTAAACCAAGAGGAAAACAAAACACGTGCAAGCAAAAAAAAGACGTGAAATAAACATTGCAAACAAACTCGATATGAATAGGAAGGAACCATACCAAAGTTATATGTGAACTAAGATGCAAATAAATTTCCTGCAATTTATCTACAACAAAGGTAAAAAAGTATAACAAAATAATAAAATCAAAGAAGTAAAAGCATCCTCAAAATGTTGACAAACCACAACAATACATTTTTTTGCAAAAACAATGTCTAATGACACTTTGAATGTGTTCCACATTGAAGAAATAGATAGATATGAATGCCCCTGAGTTATAGCTTAGAACATGAGAGGATTGGATTGGGCCGAAGAGTAGAGTGATGCTTAGATACTCCAAAAGATACTTTTTTAGATCCCATTGAAGTATGATTTGTATTTGATTTAAATATGAAATACATGTGTGCCCCAAGTAAATTTATATTGTGAAAGAGTAAATGATTGCTTGTCATGAGCATAGACATACAAAGGCACGGGAAAGAAAGATAATTATCAAAAGATGATCTAGAACGATCATGAGGAGTGCCATCAAATGGTGGAATTGTTGAATTATGTTATCCAATTGCTAAAAGTTGGTCAAACATTATTTGAATGTTTTGATTTTGTTATTTTTTACTAGTTTTGGATTTTTGAAAAATTCTATATTGTTTTTGAATTTTGCAAAACATATTTGAATGTTTTTAAGTTTTGTGAAACATTTTTAATGTTTTGGTGTTTTACAACTCAGTTAAAGGGTGCACTTGCATGAAAGTAGGTGAAAATAATTAGAAGCATTCCATTCCATTGGTATAAATGTAGATAATAAAATGATAGGGTGTTTCACTCCGCTTATGGCTCCACACAACTAGGAAGATGCAAGGGATCATCACCAAGAGCCAAGAAGGGTGTGATAACAAGGTGAATAGTGATATGAAGGTGAAGATAATGGATGTTAAGACACAAGGTGCAAAAATGATCCATATGAGAAAAATGTAACGCATCTCTAATCAAGATTATCGACCGATTCCAAGATGATTCCACTTTATAGGTTTTGACTTGACTTAGATCCATTAATGGCCTACTAATTGAAAAAAAATGGTTGAAGTAATTTTTGTCTCTCTTTAACATAAGAAGCTAAATTACTTCTTGGGATATTTTTGCACTTTACGATTAATATTTGATAAAGGATTTATTGATTAATTATTTAATTTTTCATTTTCAAAAGGGACCCCCTACATCTTACCCCATGCCACTAGTAAGAGAAAAGGGATCAACATCGAAGAAAAACATAGGTGAGTAAGGACTTCCTCCATTCCCAGAGTCTCATATTACTAGTGAGAAGTATGGGCTCATCACCGAAGACAATGAAGGAAAAAAGGTGTGATGATTTGATAGTTTTTTTTTTTGTATTTTTAGATTGATTTAATTTTGCTTGTATATCAATAATGTGATTATTGGGAAATAACATTATGCCCCCAAGTATCATCCTCGTGCGACTAGTAGGTTAAGGGTTCAACTTGTAGACTAAAATGGTTGGTCAAAAAGGACCGAGTAAAGAAGTTTGAGATTTATGTTAAAGAGAAAGCTTATTTGAAAGGAGTAGTTGCCATCAGTAAGCTTCAAGACAAAACCGTACATGAAAATATCTAAAATGGTAGAAACCATAACAAAGATGAAACACATAATGCCCAATAGGAATAAGGTTAACATGTGTCGTGATGTGTGAAGAATACAAATATATGATAATGGTATGATTTTCCAATAGATGGAATGCTTGATATTATATGTACTCACTTTTCCATTTCCAATTTGCAAACAATGCTTTAAGGAATGGTTTAATACGGAGTTTTATTTTCTTTTTATGCTTTTTAATTTTTTGTGAATTTTGGAGATGAGGATTTGAAATGGAATCATCAAGAAAGAGGTCCATGTTTATTAAAGTTGAATGGTCCTGAAATATGAGACTTGGGTGGACGAGATCCAAGTCAAGAGAGGGAATCGAAAGATTCAATAAGTCCTGATTTACGAGACTTGAGCGGACAAGGTCCAAGTCAAAGGAGGAAATCCAAAGATTTGATAAGTCTAGATTTACGAGACTTGGGCGGACAAGGCCCTTGTCAAAGAAGAGAATCAAATGATTCAATGAGCCCTGAATTATGAGACTTGGGTGGACGGGGTTTCAAGTCGAGAGGATATGTGATTAGATAATTCTTTGATGAGATCGAAATACATATGTGATGTTAGAGGAGGATTATTGAGGTGGAGAATATGTTGAGACTCATATTCATCCGTGAATGGAAGAGTGTGAGGAGAGAAGGATTGATCTCTAGATGTACATCTAAGGCTCCTTAGATGTCATAGAGAGGAAATATTCAATGTTGCTCCTTTGAGGCTAGGGAGTAATTAATTTGATGAAAAATTACAATTAAAGAATTAAAAAATTGGATAAGGATATTCCTATGTATACGTACCTCTAAGAAAGTACACATGTAGATGTCTTGATATGTAGGAATCATCATTAATGAGATGCCTACAAGATTGATCATGTGAGGTGTAATGGATATGAAAGGTTGCATTTTTGTAAGTGTTCAAGCTTGTTGTGGTTGTGTTTCCATAACAAGGCTATAGATGTTAGGCATATTCAAGTTAGAAGAGAAATAATAGAGTCAAGCTCAACGATGCTTGATGATGAATCCTCATACGATGCTTGTCTGCAGTTATATCAATGTTTGAAAGGGGTCTTGAATATCGGTGTACTTGAGCACTAAAATTCCTTGATGAAATTGTGCTCATATATAAACTTGCATTGCTAATCAAAAGAAGCTAACACCTAGTAGCTTCAAAGTAAAAAATCAAATATACTATAGAACCATAAGATAAGAGCTTAAAGGAAAAAAACTTCTACAACATGATAAACATGATAAAACCATTAATGTCAAGCCATTCCTACTCTTGTGATTGTTACCTAAAGAATGAACCTATTTAGATCACTTATCAATCAAATGGGTTTTTTTTATCTCAAGAATGAAGATCAGATGTCACCAAGAAATGGATACAAGACCATTATTGGATCTTCCCATGCACATTAATTTGAGAGAATGAATGCAAGATGGAGAAGCTATTCTAGCAATGGAGAATGGTTCAAATCAAAATGCCTATAGTTTTTACCAATGCAAACAATGGGTAAGAAGAAAGGGAAGGAGGAGGGTTACTTATATAGCTTGAATGTTTGATCAAGGCTAGTAATTTGATGGATGTGGGATAAACCCTTAAGAGGAAATGTAAAGGATGTGTGCTTTGTGGGATTTGAAAGGAGTTCAATTAACAAGGTGATTAATTAATAGGTAGGGATAAGCTTATAAAATCTAATTAGAGGAAGATTAGTATGATTTGGGAGATGTAAGAGGTGAATTTTATTGATTTAGAGTAGTGAGTGTAATTAATTAATAATAATTAATTAACCCAAGTAGCGAAAATAATTAACAAAAGGTCGTTAATCAAAATCATGAGTGATAAGGAGGCTAATTAATTAGAAAAATGTAATTAATTAATGAGAATAGAGGGAAAATGGTGGTTTATTGACGAAGTGTCGTCTATTGACCAAAGGACAATGAAGATCATGGTTAATTAGTGAAGTGTAGTTAATTAACCTAAGGAGAGGAGAAGAGGTGTTTATTTGATGAAGTGTTGTCAATTGTTCAAATGATGGGAAAGAGGATAGTTAGTGCAATTTAAGTATTAAAATTGCTTGATTGAATTTGAGGTGTCTACATTTGCCCCTCTTTGGGGTGGCGTAAACAATGCCACTTTAAAGATAGTAGACAAGCACATACAAGTAAAGTTTTGAAGGAGTGGAAGAAAAATTAGTAGAATGAAGGATGCCCCCTCGAGTGTCGATGGCGTGATGAAATAGGTCGATAGAACATCACAAAGATGAAAGAAATGGATAGAAAAAAGGAGGGGAGGGGGGAATAAAAGGTGATCCCTATTGGCCCAAGTGATTTGGAAGAATAGTGTTGATAGGAGAGCCTGATAATGAAGATAAAGGGAATGGAAATAGATTTTATCCAGTGTTTGTTTAAAACAAATTTATTTCCTCATATTGCTTTTGATCTACGTCATCAGCTCTTATTTATATAAGCATACACCAAAATTGTAAAATGACATGAAAATCCATAATACAAACATTTGCTCATCTGCTAAAAATGTTGAAATCCATGCAACATACATAATGCAATGAGACATAATGCAATTCAATACGAGAAAGTAAACAAGTTAACTTGAGATAGGGAAACAAGTACAAACACACATACTTAAACAAATAACGTTCAAGATAGTTGCACAAATGTTTTTTTATCAAGCTTCAGTTCTTGAATGTTTATGTGCAATGAAAAGCGTTAAAAATGGTGCCCCAAGCAAGGATACATGTGAGGGGAATAACAAAGGACACATGGGTCCTATGAAAAATTATTCATGCAAGATGAAATAGTACTAGGCAACTGTTGTGCAAAAAAAATAGTACAGAACATAGCAAACAAACCAAATTTGTTAATGGGGTAAATCAAAATGATCCACGATTCGTTGTGATAAGAACAAGCGAGGACCCAAGAAAGATGTTTTGTAGGAAAAATTTGTGTGTTTGAATACAATGCGTTTGATACGGGCTTTAGCTATGCATGCATAGGATTTTTATCAATTGTTTTTTTGAAAAAAATTAATTTTACAATTTGTTTGCACTTTTGAATTTTTACTTGGTTTTTAGGCTTTTTATTTTTAACCGATTTTTAGGATTTTTTTATTTTTAGAATAAAATGGCATAGAATAATGACGGCATGGTGTTATGCCAACAAAGATTTCCTAGAAATAGAAATATGCCCCATGGAGAAGAAAAAGTTTCTAGGAAGCAAAAATATGCCCCAACGTAGCGAAAATGGGCGAAAAATGACTATTTAATAAAAATAATCATCGCGATTTGGTGGTAGAAGAAAATAGAAGAATCGCGATGATCACCTCATCTCTTTTAACCATCACGACGAGTGAAAAACACTCACAGGGGGGCAAAATAACTATAAATACCAAGCCGATGGGGGTTAAAATCATCGCGGCGAGTTATTTTTACCCACCCTTATCAACTTTATTTGTGATTTTGCTCTAACGGCGAGAGAGATGGATCGATTTCAAGACCGTACGTGACACACAGGATATAGTTTGAGAGTACACGAGGCTTCCTAATGATGGCCCCGGTACATAAAGAAAAGTTTTTAGTTTTTAGCTCATTAAATGGCATTTATTTCTTAGAAAAATGTAAACGCAACGCAGCGCGGCCACAGGGTGCGTGAGTGTGGAGGGGGCATGTGAGTGTCAAAATAGAGGCGTATGCACCAATCTAGGGACAAAAATTAGTGGAGGGAGTGCAAGTGGGAAAACACGAGCGGCATGAAAATGGGGTGTTAGTGCTAGGCGCACTAATGCTAAAATGGGTGCACTAGTGCTTTAAAAGGCAAAGCACTAGCGTGAATGGTTAGTTTTGGGAAACCTTAGAAGAATTTAGGAGATTTTTAGAAGAACTTTGTGATGAATAGAGGAAAATTAGATGACTTGTTCTAGAAGAAATGATGTTAATGAGTAGTTTTTCGATCTTGTAGATTAAATTAACCACCACGGAGACACGAGAGACATGCATGACTTTGATCCTTCAAGAATAATTTCACCTATCACAATAATATTTACTTAGAGACCATCCTATATTTTACCGGATTATCCTATGTGGCTCAGATGCCACATATTACTCTCAACCATGGCCTTCTCATGACCTTAGCGAGAGAGATGGAACAATGAGAGCCGAGTAATTTACATTTGTGATCGGTGAGATGAGTATCACACTAAAGGATGTTTAGTACATACTAAGAGATTGTCGATCCAGGGTCGGTTGATTACATATGATGATGACCACAACCAAAATTTGAAGTTCCTTGTTGAGATGTTTGGTCTTCGGGACACACCGCACCAAGGTATGACGGTCCATTTGTATAGTTACTTTGATGATCACCGAATTTCTCGCATACCATTCTATCGATGTCTCTTATCAATAGTATCTGCTACCACGATAAGACGAGCACACACTTCCCCTTGGGCCTTATTAGATTGACACATGATCTCATTAGCGAGAGAGGTATATTTTGGGGGCATTGTATTCTAACCACACCTTTATTGGGACCCGTAGTTGATCACATACCGTAGTGAGAAGACCGTGGGTCAACAACATTCTATAGATATGGTCGGGGGACCATATTGCTTTATTAGTCCTTTGACGGATGAAAATTGACATGCAACCTTCAACCGCACTCAACCCCCAAGGTCGTGTCGGGGCAGCCGATGTGGAAATGTGTGTGGATAACTATAGGAGGATCAGTGACTAAGATCTAGTAGTGTGATCTCCTAGTAGCTGAGTTGGAAAGGGGAGATTTAGAGGCTATGAACATGTAACATAAATTCCCTATGGTTTGTCTAACTGAATCTCAATGTTAAACTAGTTTGAAGTGTCTAAATTAAATAAGATGAAACTAACAATCTATGTTATTGCTGAAAGGAAACTAACTTAAATAAAACAACAAAACTGAAACATCATAATTACAAACAACAATTTTATTTTATTCTAAATAATCAAATCTACTTCTACACTAAAACTAAACAAGAAAAATAACCGGTGTGGTTATTCACCCTGTCTTGAGTGTATTCTAAATAATGATAACATAAAATAAGAAATTTTCCCAATAATCTATGATATGCATACAACTTCCTACAGATATTTTCTCCTTCAAATCCATGGGGATAGGAAGAAGAAGATCTGTCACCAAGATCTTCTATTAATGATTTAAAACCTCTTGGAAATTAACTAATTACTTGCAAATGAAATAATACTAGTTTTCTACTCTATTTGATATGATATAACAATAATAAATTACAGCAATGAAGGAAAATCAAACAACAAACCCAACCTAGAATTTACAAAACAGAGATAAATCCAGTTGTGTGATGACTTGTCCCCTCAGTTTATCCTTTCTTTCTTTGTGTGTCCATATGAGTCCAAGGAATTGGGAATGCAAAGGCAGCAAGTAGGAGAAGGCACTTGAGAAATGACAAGCTTGAAGGAAAATATGGTTGCAATGCAAGTAGAAGAGAGATAGCACAAGTGAATAGAGCTTGGCTATGTAATTTCCAAGAGGATTGTTGCAGAAATACTATGCAAGATACATAAAATTCTCAAGACCATTTGCTTGAATACAAGCATTGAATATATAGGAATTGGCTGGGATGTGCCTTCATGCACAAGGCAGCCTTGGAGTGCCAAATCATTGGGTGAAGAGACAATTCAAACTAATTAAATCTATTTATAAATAGAGGAGGGAAGGAATACCATGCAATCAAGACTATTTTTAGGAAATTTGGTTCACAAACGCACCTTGGAAGTCAAGCTAGGTGAAGAATCGCGTGTTAAAATCATGCATGAGGAGTTTTGGAAAAATCGTTCAAGACCACCACCCTGCGCAGGGTGACGATTACAAGACCTCCTCCATGTCCTAGGTGGAGATCACACAACCACCGCTCTATCAAGGCGATAGTAGTTTTGACACTTAAGGCTAAAACATGCACAGAAAAGAGCGGGAAGCTAGAAGAAAATATGGAAAAGCTAAGTAAAGATGTCAAGGCTACAAATATACACTACGGATGAGCTTAGGAACCCAAACACCTTTTGAAAGGACATGAATCATCATTGGGGACTTTTATAACCGTTTCTCGACAATGTAGCACATGCAATTTTAGGTGCGCATCTTGTCACCCCTTAGGATTTCTATGAGCTATGGATCTAGATGAGTCATCTATGATGGGATGGGTGCCGATTGGTGATGATATTTGAGCTCACATTAGAGACACAAAAATTTACAGGCGGCGTGCCTTGATGATAACTAGTTGTATATGGTGATATATCACCCCCTGCAAATTATACCGGTGGCCCGAGGATGATGTAGAGTTGAACACACCTAAGGTAAAGCATTTTTTCATTAGCATCGGGGATTATATCACTAAGTGGTATAGAGTAGAATGGGTTTAGAAATATCTTGGCCGCATTCGGGGCATCGTGAGTGACGAGATGTAGTATGGTCGTAGATCCAGAGAGACCTTCGATATTAGCCCATAGATTAGACCACAACATGCTCAAGAGAGCTTTTGACAAGTCGTTCCACATCCTTGGATTGTATTGCCCCAGATAGTTGATCCATGGACTACATTTGATTATGGAGCATGGTATGTTATAGTGCTCCTACAGAGATTGACTATCCGCAGTTGCTATACATGCAAGGATTACAACGGCAACACAAGGTTTATAGGTCGGGCTCTTAGAGGCAAAGCATAGCAGATGGGTACAACAAAATGCCAAGGCGAGATCCCAGTGTAGGGCCATGGTCCATAGGTTCAAGTGCCTTCTGACAACCCCATATTTTGCAGTACCAAGACTGCATGAGCTATTCCTCAAGTGCATATTCATATTCCGGTGGTACTAGGATCACCTCTGCATATCGCGAGTCCACCACACATTCCACCTAGGGATGGATGAGATGGAGGAGATGGGGGAGATGGAGGGGATGATGGAGATTGTTGGGATGGATGGGGTTCTCCATCACACATTCTCTTGGGTAGAGGATGACAAGAAGTTTAGAGATCACCACATATATCACCATCGAGACAGGCTCTTCACAGTCCAGGGTGATCAGCTGCCTTAAGGAAGCGGTTACATCATGTCATCATAGAGAGGGACCGATTATAGGTTGGTGACGAGTGTGAGAGCAGAGTGCAATGCACTCCAGCAGGTAGGGACAACAACATGAGTCTCGGATTTAGTGTTTGAGTGTGCTTCTATCACTAGCGAGGCCACCTATTATAGGATGTTTTATCATGGGGTCATTCCGATGGAGCAGAGGGATATGGATTATCGTCAACTAGCCAACAAATTGCAGCCGAGATTGAGATCACACAGGACATCTAAGTCGCAACGATCAATACAACAACCATTAGCTTACTAGGAGCTTCCACATAGCAAATGCCACCACCGGACCTCACGTAAGGTAGTCCTAAGCATGGGTGAGAGTCATGGTTGACTCATTTTATTGATTCCATATTTACATATGTACTTAATTTTTTTATGTATGCCTCGATATGAAGGCACATTTTTTGAGATGATGTATATGTATTTTTTTGGTTATACCTCACTATGAAGGAACATTTTTATCCATTCCCATGATGGCATACGTTGTATCTGATGATTATGTACTGAGACACATTGTATATGGACATTGATATATTTGGCATATTTACATGATGATGGACTTTATTATGATTCGCAATTATATCACATGTGTTTGATGTATGAGATAGCATTAGATGATATCACATATATATTTGATTAAATAGTTTGTTTATTCCAAGTTTTAATTTTTCCAAACCATGATCTCGAGATAATAATAACACACCACATTAGATTTGCAAAACAAAAGAGCTTATTAAGGATCGGATAGCATGACACATTCAAAAGACAATAATATTCTTTACACTATATAATTTATGCTAATATAATGGCTAATATATAGCCATGGAGGTAGGCACAACAACATCCTAGAAAATAGGAATGAATACCCCGAATAGTTATGGGTGACAACAATATATATTATATTGTTATAACTATATAACAATATAATATTCAACAACTAATTACTAACATTCACTATAATAATAATTACCAATGTAATTATTATTCACACATACAAATGTAGAGCACTAACATATTGATTTCCTAACATTCCCCCTTAGTGTGAACATGGGGAAAACTTGTCTTATACTTGCACCTGCTCATGATCTGGTGATTTTCACAGGATAATCACAAACCTCAAGGATGGTTTTGCAAATGGTTGACCAAAAACTAAGAATGGTGGTTTTGCAATTGGTTTACCACAAACCACAAAGTGATGGTTTTGCGAATGGATTACCAACAACCAAGAATGGTGGTTTTGCTATTGGTTTACCACAAACCACAAATGAAGGTTTTCAAGTGGTTTACCTACAACCACATCATGATATTCCAAGTACTATTCTCAGCCCTCATCACATCTCACTACTAGGGAATAACATAGGAAATTTTGTTGAATATGATGCTCGTACATACATAGAAAAAGTTGACATAATGGAATGGAACATTGGATCATGTTCCCCCTTAATGTGAAATTTCCACTTATTGAAAAGCGTAATAGGAACATTGATACTGGAACTCTAAAAAACAAGACAGAAAGTACACGACATAAGATGAAAGTAAATACACCACAAAAATGTCACCAAACCATCTATTCAACCATGTCATTGGCAACTGACGAGAGGTCGTTGAATAACCTCCAACCTCTATTTACCTCCATCCTTCGGTGTCATGCTCAATACAAGAAGTCTTCAAAGCCACTGTCTTCATTTACTTGTTCTTCCCCATTCTCTTATCCTTCTTTAGTAATGAAATTGGCCTCAATTCCTTTGATTTTTCCACAAAGTATATCTTGGGCTCGAGCTCTACAAAATGAAGATGTATGTCCCTTTTTCTTTACAATAGAAACATTATCTTTCTTGTTTATATTTAGAAAAAAATGTACTTCCTTTTTACATACATTGTTGTTTCTTCTTCTACATCTTCTTTGGTCCATTTTTGCTCAACTAGGAGAGTTGATATCATATCTTCCAATGAGTTAGAAGGCATCTGACCAAGTGTGAAGACAACATTACTGTATTTGGGAGGCAAACTATTCAACATTATAGCTTTTGCATCTTCATCGTCTAATGGAGTTGTTACTTCTGCCATCTGTCGAAGGAGAGACCATAAATCATTAATATGACTGGACATTGTAGCTCCTTCACCCATTTTTAACTTGAACAATTGTAATTTAAGAGAAAATTTTGCATTCACTGCTTTAGCACCAAAGGTTTTGTTCAATTTTTCCCACATTTCATGAGATGATTTCTCGAGATCAACATAGTGTAGCTAATTATCTGAGAGAGAAAGACCAATAATCGCTTTGGCTTTATCATCTATCATTTCCCATTCTGCCAATTTGGTCGGATATGTAGGTTTTGGTTCTTTTCCATCTACTATCCTCCAAAGATTTTTATTAATTAAGCGTATCACGGATCTTCACTTTCCAAGTATGAAATTTGAGCCCATTGAATTTTTCAAAGTGGGACTTCCATTTGTGAGATGGAGACAAAGAAAAAAAGAATAGACGCATGCAACTTTTACTTGATCCAAGATATATGAGCCGACTATTTAGTTAAGCGCATTATGCATGAACAACTAGATGGTAATTTGAACTAAGCATGGATGTTTGACAAAAACATACATACCATTAAAATCTACCACAACACACAATCATCAATTTGCGTAGACCAATTTTTTGGAGAATGAACCGTGGTTGGCATATGAATATAAAATATTTTATACTTGATTCTCGAGAAGAATGTCTTGGCAAACAGAATTATATGAAAACATGAGCGCATTATATTTCAACATAGGATCAATGTAAGTGAAGTGTTCAATGCATCCATTGACCACCGATCCACCACATGTGCATCAAACCAGAGCAAATAAGGGCTATAGATAGATGTTTTCATATATTTGTTAGCAAATGATAGTTTTCTAAGCTGCGATTGAAGGAATCAATGTATGTTATAGCCTAAATAATATCACTTTCGATGTATAAACTATAGTGCCCACTTCCCTTTGACACTTTTAGATACTGATTTTGATACTATTGATCATATTATGGACACTATTATGTTTTGTTTTAGTATGATGGTTAGATCATGGATTTTTATTGATCTGGATTCAGTTATTATACATGATGATTACTAGAGACATTTTCTATATGTGGTTGATGATATATTGTTTGATAGGGACATATTATGGATATTGATTTGGACTTGTGACACTTGATATTTGGAGTAGATCTAGTATGGTAGATTTTGATGATGATATAGTTGATTTATTTAATTAAAATGATAATGTTGAATTCTTGATATTGTTGTGATTCATATGCTTAGATGATCTTGAGATGTTGTTTATATCATTTTGGATGTTCTAATGCGGCCACGAGGCCGAAGGAGGTATTTACATTTTACAGGTTAAAAATCACAACAATGTCGGGGGACTGGAGACTAACCATATTGAAATTCCGGGTGAAATCAACAAGGTCACCATGGCAACTGTGTTGTTTGTTTGTGTGTTGAGTTATGTTAGGAATACCCATGGGGGATTTCCATTATATGTGACCATGGGATATGTGTTTTATTTATGTGTTCCTTTTTGAATTAATGTTGTATGTATTTTGTTTAGTAATGTGTTCCTTCTTGTAATTAATTTAAATGTGATAGATTAATGTGATAGTCATATAGTTAAATTTTATTTAAAATAAATTGGGATATGGAATGAAATAAATAAAGTTGTTATAAATATTAATGTGGTAGGAGTGTGTAAGTGATGTTGTAAGAAATTTGTAAGAGTCTTGTAAGGCAGATTTTGGAAGGTCAAGCACTCCATCTTTTATGAAATTCGAATTTGTCCTTGGAGGCCAAATTTGGAGGCTTGTGGGACAAGTTAAACTTGTCCCACACCTCTTAAAATAATCCACCAACCATGCCTATGGTTTGGAGGTTAAATGTAGGCATTTATAATGCATTTTGAAGTGACAATATGTAAGTTTTAATTGCACTTCCCTTACATGTTTTAAATTTGGTCCTTTTGGAGTATGGGCATTTTTGGAGTGTGTAAGTCATTTTTGTCATTTTTATTTATTGTGATTTGGTGAGTGATGTTGATCTCCTCTTGGGGTTGAGGAAGAATGATGTGGCATCCCACATGGATCCACATCATCCTCTTCTCTTCCCTCTCCTTTATATTGAAGCTTCTTGCTCATTTAGAGGTTGTTGAAACTTTGTTATTTTCCTCTGGGGGCGCATTTTTTGTTGTTGTTTTGGAGCTTGTTGTGGAGGAAGCTTGGAGTCTTTTGCATGCTTATACTTTGCTGGTTTGGACTACACTTTGACATTTTGGAAAGCTTGTGAGCTTGGAACAAACTCCATTATGGAGAGGTAGGCATCTTGAGCTGTATTTTAAATGCTTTCCTTCTCTTGCATGCATTTTTGAATGGTGTTTGTGTTTGCATTCTTGGCTGGTTGGGTAGAATGCTTAGGGAAAGGTGTAGGAGAAGGCTATGGGGATTTCATATGGGGGCATAAGGGATTGCCAATGGCACTATTTTATTGTGGAGGGAGTTTTGGTTTGGGATCCACCTTGGAAAATAAATTGCTTGCATTTCTTACTCTGGGGGCATAAGGGATAAACTTGGGGGGGGGGTGCATAAGGAGGGGTTAGGAGATATAAGGTTTATGGGTTTGATATGTTTATTGGTGGTATGCATTTTGGTGGATGCCCAATTCCAAATTGGGAGGCATAAGGAGTTCCCCATAGTTCTTGCTCTTGTTGGCTTGCTTGATCAAGCCTATGTGTTGTATGAATTGTTTCAAATGCAGTTGGGAACTGTTGTATTGTTTTGAACTGTGCATTTTATTGATTGTATGCAATGTGAATGTTGCTTATATGTGATAGAAGCCTTTGTTGTCATGTGTTGATATTCATGCTCTTTTCAATATGGTTGGGGCTCGGGGGCCAATGAGGAAGGATGGCTTCTCCTTTCTCATTAGATGTCTTGGTTGGGTGGAGAGCGTTGTCTTTCCCCCTTTCTTGTTGTGATCAAAGTTGAAAAGAAGAAGAAACAAGCATGTTGTTGTTTGGAGAAGGAATTTCACGGTTTGTGATCATTTTCCTTTGAGTAATTCAATGTAACTTCTCCCACTTCGAGTGGATGAATGTATAAATGTTGTAATGTGAAGTATTGCATTGTTAATGGAAGTTGTAGTTGTATTGAGGAATGTAAAGAATAATTACACTTGTTTTATGTTTTGGAAAGAAATGTAAAGGATATTATAAGCATTGTAATTTGTATTTTGTAATCAAATTGGAAGAGTGTTAAGTTGTAAAAGTGTCATTGAATTATGAATAAAAGATTGAAGTAGTTTCAAAATTGGATTGTATATTGGAATTGTTTTGTTGTCCAAGAATGATATCTTTGTTTTGAAAAGGAATAAGAAACAATGTTGTTATTGTATGTATTGTATTTGAAAACAAATGAAAAAGGAAAGACAGTATTGTTCTCTTTTGAAAAATGCATATTTGAATTGAATTCTGAACTGCATTTAATGTAGAAATGAATGGTTGTTTGATAAGAAATTGTATTTGACTAAATTAGGAATCATATGCACATCCAAAACACAAAGAAATGATAAACAAATTTCAAAGAAACAGTCCACTGTATTAAACTCATTACTGGCAATTTATGTTTTATTAAAAATGAGTAGTTCGATCTTACACTCAACAATAAGTTATGAAACTTTGAAATTCACATTTAGGAAGACTTAAGAAACTCAAATTCACTAAAACAGTTAAGAATGAATCTCTAAAACTTAATGAATTTCAATTCGGAGCAGTCATTTTTCCGTCTATTGCTGGAAAAATGTAACCTTAAACAAATTGGATAAATAAACTTCCCTAAAACACTCTAAACCCTCCATAGACTGATCCTCCATGTCTGTTTGACATGTTGAGCAAAGGAGTTCTAATTTTATCAAAATCATAAGTTGGAAATTGCCAGTTTGCCAAATAAAGGCCTGCAGATCGTTTTTACAAAATTGACCCTTAAAAATTCATCAAAAAGCAAATTTTATGTTCCTTGTGCAAAGAAGGCATCAAGAGATTTTGGAAAATTCCTCATTTTCCCAAAACTGAGATTTCTAGCTCAAGTTATGACACTTTGAAGTTTTTGTACCTTGGTGGGAAAATTTGGGAAAATTTTCCCTGGCCAATGACCCAAAAAATTTCCATCAAAATTTTGGGCTCGAGAAAATTTTCACTTTTTCCTCCACGGCCCGCAACCAATCAGAGGCTGCCACGTGTCCTCCGGGGGCTAAGGTGGAGACGCGGAAAAATTTTAACCCTTAAACTTTTTGAAATTTTTGGAAAATTTTCACTTTTTCCTCCGCCGGCCCATAGCCAATCAGAGGCTACCATGTGTCCTCCAGGGGCTACGGCGGAGGCGCGGTTCCCTTTTTACCCTTAGCCTTTTGAAATTTTCTTTGGGAAAAATTTTCATTTTAGCCCCGTCGGCCCGCATCCAATGAGAACGTGCCACGTGGCACCTTGGGGGTGGTAGCAGGAGGGCGAGACCCTTTGTCTTTTTTTGTTTTGGCCTTTGGAAAAAAATTTACTTTTTCCCCCACGGCCCCACACTCCCACCCGACTTGGAGAAATTGCTTCAGTGGATGCGCGGGCCCGTACGCCCATCTATCTTTTTTCTCCCTTTGGGAAAAGTTGCACACCCACCCGCCCGCCCCCCTTTTCTCCCTCTTCCTTCTCCCACGATGAATGGTGGAGCGCCACGTGTCCCAAGCGACACAACGGAGGCGCAGTGGAAACCGAATTTTCTCCGTGTTAGGAAAATTCTCCCAAATCCTCCCGCGACCTGCCAACCCGCCCCTTGGGGAAAATTTTCTCCCCAAGGCCCGCCAACCAACCGAGGGGTGACACGTGTCCCCCTTGGGGAAAATTTGATCCCCAAACTCGCCCACTCATAACTTGAGTTCTGTAAGGAGTTAGGAGAACTTCTTTATATCAGAAAGGTGAGAAAATTTCCTATCCATTGGGAATGGTTTAGGGAAATTTTGAAAGTGTTGAATATGAGAAAAATTTAGTTGAAGTTATGAGCTTATTAGAGAGCAGGCATGGGGTAAAATTACTCCCTGATTCTAACCAGAACATGTAACCCTAATTTTTGAACCTTGTAAACTTGTTATAAGTTTATAAAGGAAACTTGTGTTTTGGTAAATGGGTTTTGTTCTAGAACCTATTAGTGAAAATTGATGTCTTGCAACTTAGTTGTAGACACTTCAAATCAAAAAAATAATTATCCCATAATTTTCTAGCTAACCCTAGGTTGTTTCTTTGATCTCAAGTGGTTGCTTAAACGGGCATTACATAAACACCGCACTGTTGTGTGAGTGGATTGCCACCACATTGGGTGGATCACCAAATAATATCGAGGTACGAAGAACACTTTCCAAAATTAAAACAAAATGACCCATCCACTCATAATTTCATGGGCTAATGGTTGGATCTGCAACTAAAGTCTACACAAATTTGTAGAGACGCTATGCTTGGGTGATGTTAAAATATGAAGAAAATACTCGTATTGATTTCATGTTATTTTCTAAAATATGATCTGGGTGTTTCTAAAATTCACACAGTAGTAATATAAAGAATTCATCTGCAAACCCATAAAATTTTGGAAGAACTTAGATCACGAAATCAAAATTATAGTCTTTTCTTTAGACGGAGTTCAAAGATAGGCACACAATTTTTTTCAAATTGCGCTCCTCATGCGAAAATGTTCGAGATCAAAAATATTTTACTTATGATTATTCCAACTCTTCACACTTACAATCAGAATTCTTCACATACTATCATATAAAGGAAACTTGTGTATTAGTAAACAACTTTTGTTCGAACCTATTAGTGAAAATTGATGTCTTGTAATTTAGTTGTAGACACTTCAAATCAAAAAAACAATTATCCCATAATTTTCTAGCTAACCCTAGGTTGTTTCTTTGATCTCAAGTGGTTGCTTAAACGGGCATTACATAAACACCGTACTGTTGTGTGAGTGGATTGCCACCACATTGGGTGGATCACCAAATAATATCGAGGTACGAAGAACACTTTCCAAAATTAAAACAAAATGACCCATCCACTCATAATTTCATGGGCTAATGGTTGGATCTACAATTTGAAGTCTACACAAATTTGTAGAGACGCTATGCTTGGGTGATGTTAAAATATGAAGAAAATACTCGTATTGATTTCATGTTATTTTCTAAAATATGATCACGGGTGTTTCTAAAATTCACACAAAGCAGTATAATATAAAGAACTCATCTGCAAACCCATAAAATTTTGGAAGAACTTAGATCACGAAATCAAAATTATAGTCTTTTCTTTAGACGGGTTCAAAGCATAGGCACACAAATTTTTTCCAATTGCGCTCCTCATGCGAAAATGTTCGAGATCAAAAAAATATTTTACTTATGATTATTCCAACTCTTCACACTTACAATCGAATTCTTCACATACTCTCATCTAAAACCCCTAGCTCGGTACCAAATGTTAAGGATCAAATAGCATAACACATTCAAAAGACAATAATATTATTTACAGTATAATTTATGCTAATACAATGACTAATATATAGCCACGGAGGTAAGCACAACAACGTCTAGAAAATAGGAATGAATACTTCGGAATAGTTACAGGTGAAAACAATATATATTATATTGTTATAACTATATAATAATATAATATTCAAATGACTAATTACTAACATTCACTATAATAATAATTACCAATGTAATTATTATTCACACATAAACGAATGTAGAGCACTAACATATTGATTTCCTATGAGCTAAAATACCATATATGGAAATCCATCATAATCCATAATACTCAATACATTACAATACAATGACTTGAATTACTCAATAAAAAAGATGTACATATATAGGAGGAGGAAAGTGCAACTACTACCTAAATCAGTGGTGAAGAAATCCCACTAACTGATATTGGTAGTTAAGTTAACTCAAGAAGACTAGTAAGCTAACTCCACATAACTGAGAAGTTAACTCAACACAACTAGTAAGCTCACTCCACACAACTAGTACACACAGCAAGCTAACCCAACAAGTGTAGGGCTAACACAAGTGTAAGAATTATCATAATAAATAAATAAAAGGATAAATAATAACCTACACTAACACCCTCTCGTAAGCATAGCTTAGGTGGGAAAAAAAAAAGGTGGATCTAGGCAAGAAGGCCTGATGAGGTACCCACTTATAATAATTGGGAAAATTGGACACATGAGGTACCCAAAACTAGTAATAAAATAGTAGAGAGAAAAATCGGCCGCAAGATATCCTAAGAATCTCGGCTTCAAAAACTCATATAATGTTGAAGAAGTTTGGTGCGTCTTATGGTGCGAATCCACTTTGGTCGATCATAGTATTAATAAAATGATATTAGGATTCACCATAATAGCTCCATGCAAGGAGACTATCAATGGAGTGATGTCAAAAGTGCAAAAAAACACCAAACATAATTTGATCAACTACTACAAATAGGTGTGCCACGATCCAAGAACAACCAAGGCAACAAGGCAAGGACACGAGATCCAAATAAATAGGAGTGCCACGATCCAAGAAAAGCCAAGGTAACAAGGCAAGGACACAAAATCCGAAGAAGCAAGATCAACTGCTACAAATAGGTGTGTCACAATCCAAGAACAATAACCAAGGCAACAAGGCAAGGACATGAGATCCAAATAAATAGGAGTGTCATGGTCTAATAAAATCCAAGGTAGAAAGGACATAAAATCTGAAGAAGCAAGATCAACTGCTATAAATAGGTGTGTCACAATCCAAGAACAATAACCAAGGCAACAAGGTAATGACACGAGATCCAAATAAATAGAAGTGTCACGATCCTATAAAATTTTCCTCTTTAAGTACGGTCTATAGCTCGAATCTCCTCGTCTAATATAAATTCTTCTTGTTTATTGTGTTAATCTAAAGACAATTATGGGGGCTATAAAATTCCAAGTGCAATCAACTTAGCAATGACCTCATCATCATTGGAAGGGTTCAAATGGTAAAAATCATCTTCATAGGTTGAATGGTGGTAAATCACACTAATGTTTCCCTTCGATGTTTTCAAGTGGGTCTCAACATTTCCTTTTAGGTCCCAATGCCTTAGCACATAATCACCAAGTCTAAAAGAACACATATGTGCTACTAGAGCTTGAGTAAAGTGATCATTTGAATAAATAGAACTCCCAATTCTAAAATAAATAGATGGGTATGTCTTTTGGATATTTTGTCTACACATCCCTACTACACCTATGACGTTTCCATAAGTGACTTTTCATAAATAATTTCTTGAGCTACAATCTTTTCTAGACATGGTAAGGAATTTTTAGGGGTGAAACCAAAACTCATTCAATTTTGATGATAGTGAAATTACTATAGTACCAATAGTCTCCATATTCCACAATTGAACTCCCCTTTTCTAGTAATAGCCTTCGCATGGGATACACATTAATAGCTTAATACATAAGGGATATAATTGATTAGAAATCTCTTGATACACTCTTTAAACCTATAAGCATATAACTTGGCATATTGCATGTGGATGGGTAATTGGGACACTTAATTGGTGGGAAAATTCAGATGTATGAATTTCATCATGGCACAAGAAACATCTAGGAGATGGAAACAAGATATATTTTCTTCCCTAGTTGACTTCATGAATTTACATCTTTAAGTTGTAAGAAATTATGTCCCCATTGAAAGTATCTTCCTATCATTGATAATCATTAAAATATAAGAAACACATAACTGATTAACATGATCAATGTTGGATGCGGCATACAAACTATTCGTGTGAGCATTACTAATGCATACATATTTCATGAATATATTAATTTTATAACCATATAAATTATCTTTTTCCCTATTTTTTAGGGTCCTAAGCCCATCCTTTCAATATTTTCACTAAATTATGAGATTTTAGCTAAGCCCCACAAGTTCTTGATTAAAAGAGACCTCAATGATGAGTAAATTATAATATTATTCAAAGTTAGATCCAACAATCTTTGCTAACTCGTATATGAGATTAGGAGAATAAATCACATTAACCGGGGTCCTAGTGGATTATAATATCCACAAGTTACTAATATCTAATTTTAAATTTTAAATAAAACATCCATTTTAACCATTATATGGAAAATTTGACCTTCAATTTGGTATCCATTTGAAATTCACTTTAAAAATTTCATTTTTGCTGGAGAATTCATTTGTAATATCTTAGCATGGATACAATGGAGTTTGGAGTGCTATTTTTATGGTTTTTTTTTCAAACCTAACATAGTGCTACAATTATATTGACACCGTTTTTCACCATTCAAGTATGAAATTTACAAATAATTTGATGGCATTATTAAACAATGTGGTATGCAAACAATCTAATATAAGGGCCTTGAGATCAATATCCATAACATTTTTAGATATGCATATTTAAAATTGTTGTAGTAGTATCTAATAAAGCGAGAGCGTACCTCTCCAATGGTAATATGTTTAAAAGTAAATTAAGTATACAATCCATACTCATGATTGTATTGTGATAACTTTAAACTTGGACCTAAATCTGAAATCTAAATTTAGTATTCTCAACCTAATGATGGATCACATAGTGTAATTCAAAATATCAATAAAGAAACGTCTTACACACTTTTTTTTAAAATTCTCTAACCATGAGGATTGTGAAAAAAATAGATGTCTCTTAATCAATATCTCATCAAACAACTCTAACCTAATGGTCCCATCAAGGTGGGTTACTCAAATTTTCTCTTCACGTTGCGAAATATTATCAAAAAGATATAGAGAAAAATGTGAAGTTTTTATTATAAATCTAAACAAAGTAAAATTATGTATATGTTGAAAGTATATGGATCACGCAATGACTTTGTTTCAATTGATTTTTTAATCACTTTATTTAATAATTATTATGAAACAACTAATGAGGTGATTTGAGGAGTGATATTGACCTCCATGGGCTGAACCATTTTCATGATATGAGAAATTAAGAGTGTTTATACAAAAAACCATTTTGGATATCCTTATTTATGAAGAAAGAAGATTATGTTAAACATGTGTGCGCACAAAACACACACGTGTACACGCATGAATGGTCATATGCCATTTTTTTAGTACTTGATTATGAAAGCACTTGTTAGTAATTAAGTGTTATATAACATGATTAATTATGAGTATTTGATTTTGCTTATGTATTATGGAGCAATCAATTGTTATTATCCTTTAATTAAGGGGAATTAATTGTCAATTCTAGATAAATTAAAGTTATTATTATCATTGAATGATTAGGGGATCAATTTCAGTGTCAAATGTTCCCTAAATTGTGAGAGTGTAGTAGAGCCTTCAGAGAGCTTTCCAATGACTATAAGAATGTGGAAAACGAACACTCTGAGCTTAAGTTGTGTTCAATCAAAGTTTGGTCAATCGGGATGGTCAACACCAGTCAAAGGTCCTACAAGTGAACCAATCATGTTGCAATAAGTGGAAAATGGCGAGATGGCAAAATGGGTAAGACTCCTAAAAACAAGGAAATTAAAATGTGTTCCCATTGTAAAAGGAATGGTCATGATGTTAAGATGTGTTGGTATGTTCCTTCAATGCAACATTGGAAAGTTGTTAAAAAGGAAAATAATGTCAAACCAACAATTGTTGATCTAACTCATGTAGATGCTCATTTTGGTACTGAGGAAAAACCACCTAAATGGAAAAAACCAATTAATTGGATGGGTAAAACATTCCTCAATTTTATGTTTGCATTGCAGTAACTGTAGATAACATGCAAACTTTTTCATAGCTAATTTTTGGGAATTCCTGATGTATATTGAAGAAAGGAAAATTTTCCCATATGTTGATATTTAGCTTTGAAAATTTTATGGAAGTCACCTATAGAGAAATTGAGTGATAGGTTTAAAATACTCATGTTATTTTCTCATGGTCAAGGTAGACAAATTCCATTTCTAACAATGAATATGCAGGGATATGGGCATCATCAGAATGTCTAAATTTGAAACTTGTAGTTTTATAATGTTGTCATTTGTGCAAATTTATGGATATGCTTATAAGACCCATTTGGGCACTTGTTTGATATTGTAATAAATAGACAAACTTTTTGTATCCACGTGTTATTTGCACTAATTTTTAAGACCCTCATTTTGGGAAAAATTTGATTTTTCATAACTATCAGATGTGGTTGCAATTAGGGTGTAAATTTATTACACTAACAAACTAGTTTGCAAAGTTGCACCAAGTGATCATTTTGTAGATTATGGAAGTTCACCGATTTGGGTAAGCATACAATTTTAATCTATCCTTTTACAATTCATCATGTATGGATAGAATTGGCAAGATTAATGTGGTTTCAATTAGTTGACTATAGCTATTTTTGGGCATTGATAGTCTAATTTATTCTAGATAGTGAATATTTGCAGTTATTATAGTTTCATATGGACAGTGGGCACTAGCCTAATTGTGGCAATTTAGATGTCTAGTATACTGATTTGTGTTTATGGAATTGTAATTTTTGTAATCGGCTGTATCACAAAGTGACAGTTGAACACTAGCTTTTTGTAATAGAATGGGTGTTATTATCTGGTCAATTATTTGTGATGGCATTACAATGGGTTTGACATTTTACAATTGTGTGAAGAGTTGACAAGGTTATAGCATTTTCATTGAACACTAGCTTAATTGGGTGTTATTATCGATCGGGTATGTAATTAGTTAATCAACACTTTGCATTTTATTAGCCTATAATGTTATTTCGGGTTCTTATATGTGTTTGTACAATGCAGGAAGAGATAACATGTTTTGTGAGTTGATAAACAACTTTTTGTGGACAAAAAGCCTTCTCAGTGGGGAAGAGTGATCAGGGGATCAATTTTAGTGTCAAATGTTCCCTAAACTTCCCTAAATTGTGATAGTGCAGTAGAGCCCTCAAAGAGATTTCCATGACTTAAGAACGTGGAAAGCATGGACACTCGAGCTTAAGTTGTGTTCGGTCAAAGTTTGGTCAACCGGGATGGTCAACACTAGTCAAAGGTCCTGTGCAAATTGGCCAAGTGAACCAATCATGTTACGATAAGTGGAAAATGGTGAGAAGGAAAAATGAAGGTTGTTCGAGTTATGTTTAGGACCTCCAATCTTTGACACCCGTAAAAGTTGGTTGCGGGAACAAGAGACTCAACTTTTGCTTTGTAAGGAAGGGAGCGTCACCGTGAGGACGATTATATCATCGCCTACATGGTGGCTCCTTAAGCCACCACGTGGCTTGCCACCACCTATCATATTTCATTATTGGAATGTCACATTATATTACTTGGGTTGAATTTCATTTGTTTACCTTTGTAATTATTTGGCATATTAACTTCCATGTCATTTTCTATGTTTGGCAATGCTCGAGACCTATATTAATGCCAGTTCGACCGATTTGAGCACATGGATGATCTATATTGTTCATGATGTCTTATCCTCTATTACCTTGGCTTTATCAACTTATTTCCACATGGGAAGTCAATTAACACTAAACTCGGGGGACCAAGTATCACATTGAGCTAAGTTCAACGTGCGGGAACTCGGCGACAACTCGGCCCTTATCACGATGGCTAAACAAACCCAGTCAAACGATTAGACCAACAAATGGATGGGCGGTTCCAACTCGGCAAGCTTTAAACGCGTGGTGGAACAACCAATACCACCAACCACATAGCTCGGGTTTCACCACTTAGACCAAGCGGCTTCAACACAACAACATGGCCACAATACATAGCTCGGCCCACTATTGGTTTGGGCAACAAAATGTCGAGATGTGGCTATTTCCATGAGTAGTGTATATAATGGTTGGACTTTGCATATTTAAACCTCAACTCCTATTTGAGACATGTGGGATTTTCTCCCACCAATGGCAAAACAACCCCGAGGGAGATGGAAAAATGTGCCCTAGAGACTCAAACCCCATCATGGCGGGGGTAAGGCATATATCAACTCGCCGATCGGTTCTACCGATCTCGTGAAGCTATTAAACGGCTCGTTGTTATTTAAAACATGATAAAAATTGATGTGTATCAGTGTGAAAGGCGTACTAATTGATTGAAGCTTGGGATGCCATTTGGAGATTCATGGAGGTGTGAGCGGGGCTGGAAAGAGCAAGGAAAGATCTGCAAGCATGAAGGTTATTGTTCCATTTTGATTGTATTTGCATTTGATTACGTGTATTAGTACAATTATTTATAATGGAACGGTCGTTATGACGTGGGGGACGTAGGCCAAGGTTTCGAACCTCATAAACATATCGGTGTGTCACTGTTTTTCTCTAATTTTTATGCTGCAATTATTTAATTTTGCACAGTAAATATTTTAATTTGATTTCCTTTTGATGAAGTTGAATTTTTAATAATAAGTCCATGTTCATTTCTGGAGACGATCGATTGAAGACACTCAGACTCAAACTCACAGAACTTTCCGCTAAAAGAGTATTTTTAATGGATTTTTAAAGACTTAATTAAATCCGTATTTTGAAAACTAGATGCACACAAAGAATTTTTAAGTTGGTTCAAAGTGCATTTTAATTTTCGGATCATTGAATACTATCATGTTTATATCATATGGGTTTTGATACAATGACTTGGATAACTACCATTTGTTTGTATGTTTGTGATGCGGGTATAGCCCTTCGGTGTAAGGGAGAGTATCATTAGAGAGGATGAACTAGATGCGAGATTATGGGCAATTGTCATTAAGAGAGAGAGAGAGAGAGAGAGAGAGAGAGAGAGAGTCTAGAAAATTGGTTTGCATTCATGCCAATTACACTCTCATCGTGAACATTTCATTTCTTTTCTTTTGTCCCGAAGTGATCCTCGTAGGTGATGAACGCATTGTTTGTCTGCTCTCATCATGACTATTATGGTAAGTGAGTCTAAGGATTGCTAGAAGTCATTGCAATTGATAGGGTAGTGTGTGTAAAATTTTCACATTGAATGCATAATTGTATTTTCGCTTTACTATTAATTAGATACATGTGATTATTGTTGGGTATCATCATATTCAAACCTTAAATTATGGCAACCACCCGTAATATGTCATTGGCTTAAGAACCCAATAAAGCTAAATAGATAGACTACCGTAATAAAAGATAAAGACCATGAAGGTCACATGTAATTGCTCAAACTTGTTGCCAATCAAAATTTAAGAAAATTGGATTGTCCTTACGACTTAAGATCTCTTAAGCAGATATCAAACACAATGGTTACATTTATTTTAAAATAAATATGAGACTTTGATATTGTAATGTCTAGTAATAACCATAACAAATGGGTATCAAAGACTACGAGAAGAGTGCCTTTTGAAGAAACTCAACTTAAAGGAATTTATCCTTGCCAATGTAGCAAAGGCCATAAGGGCACTAGGAAGTTTAGTCTTTCCTCATAAAATTAAGAGAAATTCCATCTAGCTGGGATGTTTTTGCATCAGGTACTCCAACTCATGTCCACAAGGATCAGATGAGTGGTAGAACAAAACTTATAGTCATGAGGTCACAACATTTTATTCTAGAAATATTAGAACCACTATTTGGTTTTCTCCCTCTCCATCTGTTCTTCTTCTGCTTTGTTTTTCTTCTTTTTTTCCACAGATGATGAGGATCTTGCATTCCTTTGTGTTGTTGCTACTTATTCATTTATTCTTCTTAGTTTTTTTTTTTCAACTAGAGCTTTGTTTATTAGCTCCAAGGTCTGTAAAATTCTTGTGAATTTCTCTTCGTTTAAATTGTGCAAGGAGGAAACCAGCCTTATTTATTTTTTCAGACATTTAAGGTTACAAAACTGTGCGAGTTAGACCATTAAGAGTAAAAATTTGAATTGTACCTTTGAGCCTCTCATTGCAGATCTGAATCGTTCTAATATAACAGTAAAATTAATTATTTCTTTAGTCAATGATGGACAAATGATGAACAACTACAGTTATAAACTATTGCATCTGGTTGTCAAAACAAAAATTGTCCGGCGGTATATTGATTCAAATTAAGGTTCCTATATTAAGCAAACAAGGTAATTTTCTCAACATTGTTTAGAAGCATAGCAGACAATTGTAGGCTTCCAGAATGACACCATTTTATGACACCCAATTCACTAGTTGTAGTATACCAGAAAGGCTAAGATAAGATTTCAGAATGAATTCTAAAGATTACCCAAAAAAATTGATAAGGCCGGAAAGTTACCAAATGAAGAAAATAATGCCAGAGAAGCATACCTAAAGAAGTTTTTGGATCTCAGAAGACAAACCCGCTGTAAATGAGTATGAATTGAACTGCATTTCTCTATGAAAATCATCAAGTATTCCATGAAAACACATATGTTTGAAGCATTTTGTCAGACATTTATCATTCCTTTTATCTTTAGAAGTTTTCAAAACAATTCCCATGCAATATTTGCTGATCATGTGAGTGGAGGCTTATTCAATAGCTTAAAACTCCTTTTGAATATTCTATGGTTTCATATAATATGGAGCTTATTCAATATCTTGAAACATGAAGTGTTTAAGGCCACTGGTATACCTTAATGGCTCCATCCTGTTTTGCTTTTTCTCCATACATCACAATTAAATACCTGGCTATTTGCACAGTAAATACAAGTCTGGGTGTTCATACAGTAAATACAGGAAGAATGTATTTGGGCAATTCCAATCTGAAAGTTGAATCTGTTAAATTTTATGAAAAACAGTGACAGAATGAAACTAGTATGTTTCTTTGACAGAGGAACGGTGTAGTAGTCATTCATATCCATTGAATTGGATAACTAAATATAGAAACTGAAAACAAATATGTTTGAAATATGAGAAGTAAAACGGCAGGTGGAAAAGAAATTTATTCCCAGACCAGGGAAAGGAGGGAATTGTTGATTCCTGCATCGCCAAAGCTGAGGTTTCTGTCACTGTAATGGAGAGCTTGTGGCGCACCTGAAGCTGCTGTTGCATGCCCCATTTTGAATTTGAATTGTCTGCCTTGTGCAGCTTCTTCAACTTGAGAAAAACAGAATGACCACAGCAACCCTATTGAATTTGTGCAGAGGAACCTTCTCTGAATCCTCTTCCCATCTGGCAAACGAATTCCTACCCTGCAAACATTATGAGCTTGTGGCTCTGGTTCTTGAGGCAGAGATGGATCGCTGGGTTCCTGTGGCAGAGATGGGTTTTGGGGTTTTTGTGGCAAAGATGGGTATTGGGTTTTTGTGATAGAGAAGGATGTTGGGTTTTTTGTAGCAGAGTGACAGGAGAGCTATCCATGTAGGGCAACAAGCCCTCCATTAGCCTCTCTGGATCAATCATACCTTTCCATTCTTTCACCTTCCCTCCTGTGATGGGATCAATCACAAGTGTGGAGGGTAATTTTGTCAACCCATAGTAGCTGCACACTTTTTGCCCTTCTTCCCTGTCATCTGTAATCTGCCGAGAAGAGGAAATTTGACCTGATGATCTCCTGCACAGCTTCATTACCCCATGTGTCTGTTGAGCTCATGAGAGCCAAACTCTTGAATGGACTGTGCATTAACTATAAGCCATTTTCCCTCTTGAGCAGCCATCACTTTTGTTTGCTCGAAATTGCCCTTGCACATCAATTCAAAGGGAGGCGAAACAACCCCTGCAAGCTCGTCTCTGTTAATATTTGCATCCCCTGAAGAAGAAGAAGAAGAAGAGTGAGATCTGTCCTATTCCAAACTGATGAATTGTTTGCCTCATCTATAGAAATCCCTGAATATAATGTTGTATAGAATAAATCTATGGCTTCATCTACCTGCCAATTTGATGTCCCAAGAAACTCCCGTGCCCTTTCATAAGATTCTCCAACTATTTCAACAAAAGCAGTTATATTTCTTTCCTTCTCACTGTCATTAGCAACAGCAATGCTCATCATATCCATCATATCCATATCAATGCGAAATTACAAAACCAGAAAAAATAATTACAGACTCCAGCCGATCAAATTCCTTAAAAACGTGAGAGATGAAGTAATCTCATTGCAGACGAGCCGATCAAATTCCTTAAAAACGTGAGAGATGAAGTAATCTCATTGCAGAGTATATATAGCTTTCAGGCGTGCCAAAGATTAATTAGCTTTTCTAAAATTAAATCAGATACCAAAAATAGAATTTCGCTTTTAACTTTTTGTGACAATAAATAACATCTTATTATAGACTCGAAGTGGAAAATAGAATATTAAAAATTTAATAAAGTCTATTCGTCCCTTTTATAAATTAACGCATTATCAAATGTTAATATTAAATAATAGGCATATGTTAATTAATATATAAAGATAAAACTAAAATTAAATTAATGTAACTATTTAAAGACATTAAATATTGATTTTTTCAAAATTAATTAAAACATATATAAACATCTTTATTTTAAGTGTATGAATTTTAACAAATAATATTTTTGAGAAGACTAATATACCAAATTTTGATGCATACTTAGTTAATTGTAAGTATATATGTGTATTAATTTCGATAAGGGGGTAAGGATTAAAACTAGGATTAAAACTAACAGTTAGAGAATTCAATCTTGGAAGGCTCTTAATGGAGAGTTCCTTAAGCTAAATTTTGATGGCACTTGCTAAAAATAATCTCGGCGTATTTGGAGCGGTGGAAACTTCGAAACTCGGTTGGTCAACCCATCTTAGGCTTTGTGGAAGCTCTTGGAAAGTGCTCCAACAATTTCGTTAAAGCCAAAGCTCTTTGGAGAGGTATGCAAATTGTGAAGCAAAATGGTTGGGATAAATTACACATTGAAGGTGATTCACAGATTATCATCAATGCAATAAACAAAGGGAAAATTAGTCATTAGCAGTTGGCTAGCATTGTGAACGATTGCCAAACTCTCATAGGATCACATCCAATTGTACACATCTACAAAAGTGCCAACAAAGTGGTTGATAAACTTGCCAATTCTGGTGTGGAGCTTAATGTTAGGTAGGGGACTCAAAAATTATTAATACTACATCCTAATGATTTGAAAGGATTAATTGGGGGTTTAATTACCTCTTTCCATGTGCTTTCCTTATTGGTAATTGTTTCTTTCCATCATGTGTAATATTGGTTATAGTGAAAACAAACTAAAGTTCTTTTGTGGAGTTGAGATTAACATCTCAAACAAAATCAAGTCCTCATTGTGCAAGTAGACTTCCCTCAATTACTAGATGAAGAGACATTTCTCTCTCTCTCTCTCTCTAAAGTTTGACACTCATGAAAATTTCTCACATGATTATGAGCTTCTTTAAAAATGGTGGGCCAATAATAATCTATTCTTAAAATCTTGTCTTTTTTTGTAGTATTCCTAGATATGTGCCCACTTCCCAACTCATGAAAATCTCCAATGGTTTCACTAGCTTCCTCTTTCAAAACACATTTCGGGTAAATGCCTTCAAAAAAATTTCTATAGAGTGCACATTTTTGTAACATGTAATGGGAAGCTTTGAGTTTCAATGATTTCCTTTGTTCTTTACTCAATTGTGATGGAAAAGTCTCAAAATAACAAGTGCACAATATGATCATACCATTCCTAGTGTTGCATGGATGGTTGATCTAATTACACAATGATAATACTTAGATCAACTTGTGTGATTAATTGCATCAAACCCTTTCATCTCACCAGTTTTTATTTCAATTTCAAGATGGCTATCCAATTTTCTCTACTCTCTCCCAACTCATTTTTCCAAGCATAAGTTTGATTACAAGGTAAGGGATAATATCATGAACTCTTCTACATAAAATTTATTATCTAATGTTTTTTAGTACCTTTACCAATTCATAATATTTCTTATCCAATGTTGGGTATTTGAGCTTTGTATTATTCAACTTGTACTCGTGAAAGCTATTGGATGCCCTTCTTCACCAAAGCTTCTATTTCATTACATCTACAATAGTGTACTTAAATGCAAAAGAATGTTGAATTTTTGGTGAAGTCCAAGTTGACCAACACAAGTATTAACATAATGGCATCCTTAATATCCTACAATGTAGCTTTAGATTGAGAAATTCATTCCATTTTTGCATCTTATGCGAGTGTAGAATCAAGGGTCTTGCAATCTCAATTAAACAAAAAATAAATTTGTGCACAAAAAGTAGTTTACCAAAAAGTGATTTTAATTCCTTCTCATTGTTTAGAAGTGCAAATGTAGAAATAGAACTTGCTCTTTCAAGGTCAATAGATATAACTTCTTTGTAATAATATGCCCAAGTAACTTACCTTATGTAACTCAAAAGGAAATATTCTTTGGATTGACGGAAATTTCAAACCTTTTACATCTTTCCAACATTTTTTCTAGATGATATACATGTTGGGACCAATGCTTTGAAAATACAATTATATTCCATATAAATTATGATACATTTCCATAACAAGCCATGAAAGGTAAAATTCATAGCATTTAAAGAGGTAGCTCGACATTTATGAGACCAAAAGACACTTGTTTATAAACAAATGTGATCCACTTAGTGGTAAAAATTGTTTTAATTCTATCTTCATTATAAACCAACCCTTGATTGTAGCTTTAAAAATCCATCTAGAAAGGACATCATTTCAATCTTGCAAGCATTTGAATGACCCCATTTAAAGAAGGAGGAGGATAGATATCTTTTCACATGCTCTATTTAAATTCCTAAAATCAACACAAAGTCTTATTTCACCATTTTTCTAGTGTCACGGGAACTAAATTTACTACCCAAGTAGTGTACCTAACTAGAAAAATTATTCTAGTCACATGTTTATTTCTATACTTCCTTATGAATAATGGGTTCAAGGATGAGGTTAAATAGATGTTCTCTTTGCCTAAATGATTTTTTTATCTTCTTTCAATGGGATGGTGTGAGTAATAATGCAAGCTTAAAAATTTTAAGGTCTTCATATGACGATAAAACCACATATTCATACCTTGTGGGGACATTTTTGAGATTTTCCTTCTCTCTCTATGTACTCATCACCAACGTTTAATTATTTAGAACTCTAAGGGAATCCCAAATTTAGTTGCAAATATGTATGTTTAGTAGATTGAGAGTGCCCAATATTCTCAAGTGTCGCATCCAAATCATAGAGTCTCCCAAGTGACACCGTGCCTTTACTAATATTGTCTTCTTTGAGTCTCACAATCCCTTCATTATTAATTTCTCCAACTATGAAATGGTCTTTGTCTTTCCCATCAATAATTTGTTATTCAAACATACCGAGAAGAGACAAATCTGTAATTTTGTACTCATCATCAAATACCAAAAAAAATTCATATTGGTAGGGACTAAGGTGTCGAGGACAATCTCAATTGAAAACTTAAGTAACTTAGGCTCTCTCAAAGGCAGTAGACCTATTGTTGATGTTGCTAGAGAATTCGTAGTCTAATTATTATCCATGGGAATAGTTGCAATATTAAAGGCATCAAATGATTCAATCAAGTCCCAAGATCTATCTTAATATCTCCTCAAAGTATGAAAATTTCCACTAAAATTTTCTCTTAATTTGGCTTACTACCAACTCAAAATTTTGAAATACTTTTAAAGCATTAACTTTGTCTCCCAAAGCCAACTACATACCCAAAAGCGAGCTTCATATTCAACCAAATTGTTTGTGCAAGGAAATTACAATCTATAGGTGCTAATGTATTTCTTCCCTTGAGGATCAACTAGTAAAACTCATCCACTATAACCTTGTTTGGAACATGTCCCATCAAAATAAAGCTTCAAAAAACCATTGTAAAATGTTATTAGTATCCACGAACCATTTAGTATAAAGATTACGAGACACCTATCTCGCTTAAACACCCAACACATTCAATTTTAGCATTGTTCGATGCTCATGTATATCATTTTGGGATCTCTTTCTACACTAATTTGGTTTAGGACTCTTTTACATGGTAACCACATATGTGAAAAGTTTGTGGCCATTTATCCATTCAATGTCTTTGATCATTCCTAACTCAAAGCAACATGTCAAAAGCATTTAGAAGGTATACCAATTGTATATCAATGAATTATTGAATTCTAGGTTCAAGTGAGCCACATATGAACATTCAACAATTCTCCCATCATTGGGAATTAAAATTTGTCTAATTTAAGGACAAAATAATCAGGGTTTGGTCAAGCTTAGTTCAAGTTTCTTGTAAATCTTAATAGGCATCACATTCGTTGAGGCTCTTAAGTCCACTAAACAATTATGAAAATTTTCCTTAAATTTCTGAATGTAAGGAGAAAACTTAGGAGTTTTCTTCTTGTTTTGTCATTGCCATGTTGATTTGGGATGCTTTTTCTTTTGTGCGGACTTTATAGTGATAGATTTTAACAGAAGGTCTATCTACTCAATGTCTGTGTGAACTCATGGACTATGATGTTTGCTTTGATATTTATCACGTCCTCTACAATGATGTATGTTATCTTAAAGAGAGTTGTAGGTGGATCCCCAAGTGTTTAGGATCACTTTGCCATTGAATTGATCTTTCCCCTTAAGAGGTGGAGGGTCAATGTCTTCTCTAGAATCAAGTGGAATGTCGTGCTTGTTTGAAGGAGTGGAAAAAGTAAGGGGTGGTTGTTTCTATTTCTGAATGTATAATCACTCTTATGATTTTATTGAAAAACATGAAATTCATATAAATAATAATTCTTATTTGGACTCATTTTCCTCTTGTTTAAGGAAGTTTATGGTCTCAAACATCATGGCAACATTAACATTGGAAGCATTGGGGGCATTCAATGTGCTAGATGCATTTTGGTCATTTGAGCTTATCCCTTGTGCATTCATTTCTTCTTAAAGCACCTCAAAGGAATTACAAAACTCAAGGAAGTCTAATTATTCATGTTGTAAAGTGTTATGTACCCTACACCAATTAGGAAGAGCTAATTCCATTATGTTTATTTTAGTAGGTTTATTTGGGATGGGTTATTGACACTTTTTAGTATGGTTATATCTTCGGTACCTAAAGTTGCTTATGTTTTTTCCTCCACGAGCATCGTACTTGATTTTGAAGGTTTAAGAAGTCATTTCCCAATTTCTACACCATCTGTTGGATTGCATACAAATCCCTTTCGTAATAACTTTGAGGTGTTTTTGAATATTATTGATGATTGGGACCAAAGAAGAGCTCGTATCTTTCACAATTTCAAAGTCGGTTGATTTCTAAGGGAACTCGTGTTAATTTGGAGCAATATGTGTGAATGCAAAAACAAATTAGTTATGGGTATTGGATTCAATGATGGAACATTTTTGTTTTGCATTAGGCCCAACAATAAAAACATATGCTTGGGGTTCAATTACATATCAATACTAAGCCTTGGCATATGCCTTTGGTAGGGTAGTGGTATTATCAAGTCCTTTAAGAAACAAAGTAATCATGGGCTCTAAAGCATTATTGTATATCTCAAGTGCTAATGGGACAATGGGTTTATATGTAGGAGTGGTTCTACTATTAAACTTCTGAAATCTTGTATTAAAAGCTATGACGAGCTCATTGGGTTCTATCTTCATACTAGAAAGGTGTTGATATAGGACACTCGGATCGGTGAACTGTCCAAATTAGGCCAAAAAGGTGGTTTGAAATCCCAAGTTGTGATAGAGTTTTCCACCAAATTAAGAAACCAATTATAACTAACATTTTGTAGTGTGAGGGGAATAACGTGCAGGTTACGTCCCCATGCTATACATCTACCAATCTCAAAGCAAATTTAAAGGATGTGATCTTTCCTTTTGTTGTTTTTCCCCATCGTGGTGTGTAAATGGGCAAGTATTTTACAGGATTTTTAGGAAGTGGGTGTGCTAGCCCTATAATGTTCAAGGTTGTTTCTTCTAAAAATTGGCTGCCATATTTCCAAAAGGGTTAAAATAAAGACCAGTTAGTGAATTAAGTTGAGTTATGGAATTTATTGCTCTCCTTCCATTTAATATGGGTCTCCTATGCTCCTACAACAGTTCTAAGACTAGCAAACTTGCATCTTGGGTTGATCTTGTCAATGGTCTCGGAATATCCATATTGTTTTAAATTTCTTGTGTTTTATAAGGGTGTCCCTTCTTCTTGGAGAGTATTTTGATCCATATGTTTTACACCCCCAAAACATTTAGGAAGAACAAGTTCTCCTCTCATTTTAACACTATTGGGTATATAGTAGCTTTGCATTGCTTGCAATATATATTGCACTTGCCTTAACAGACAATTTGCACCACCTATCAACGCCGCACACATACTACATATGAGTGATGCCTACCAAATTCTATGCACCAATGGTTTCCAGTCTTGCAGTCACAACACTTTCAACGTTGGAGAGGACATCAACAACAATAATAGTCAGAGTACTGGGAGTCATACTAAAGTACTAATGATAAGTTGGGATGAGGGTGCAATAGGAGGATCAATGATATTGGGATTAGTTTTTGGGAGGACAGATTGGAGATATGCAAGGGATGAGTTATGGTCAACCTGAAGAAAGGCAATGAAAGCAGCTTTGCATTCAAGGTGACATTCAAGATAAGGAAGGAAGGATACGGGTTCATTATGAGGCGAAGCCATTATGAAAAGCGGCAGGAGAAGCTCAGAAGAGTAGGCCTCATACACAAGGTCCTAAGGATGATATAGAGCAGGTAAAGTCCTTGGAACTTCACCATCATTTCTCCTTTTTAACATTAATTTCTTAAGATGTGTGAAAATTTCTTTTTAATTTTGATGAGAAATGCTTTTTCTTCTTTCAAATACTGGTTTAGGCCAAATTGGCGTGTTAGACCCATCAAGCTCTGTTTATTTGTGCATATGGGCTTGCTGTGTTGCATGTTTTTCTTGATCTGACAATGAAGGCTGCGGGTGTTTTATTGCAGCTCCATATTTTCATCAATACCAACAAACATAGGATGTTAGACTAGCTAAAGAGTAAAACCATTTTATTTTTTTGCAGCTCTAATTCCAGATTTCAGATTCATGTTTCCCTGTTCTACCTGCATAGCATTTGTTTTTGATGTCATGCACAAAATAGATTTTCAAGAATTCTCTCAAACTCTTTGAACATTTGGAACAGTACTGTGCTAGTGCACACACTGACTATGTAAGCTTGGGATGTGTTTTATTACAATGCAGCCACGTAGTGGATTAGTAATGCCAGGCTCTAGTTCTTGAAATCTTGCTGTAAACATATTTTTATTTCTAATTTCAGACTTATTGGTTGGTTTAATTGCAAATTGCATGGGTTTTTTTTATCCTCAACAACTATCCTAACAATTGTTGTATTATATCTTTCAAACAGATATGTTTGAACTCTTGCAACATTTTATCTGTGTCTTGTCGGTAAAGCAGCTGCTGGATATCAATATCCAGAATAGGCTTGACATCAGACGGTATTCCTTAACATTTTTCTCAAACTTTTTATCAGATAAATGAAAGCACAACAATATTAGATGCATCGAGTGACAAATCAGTTGCATTATGCTAGATTATTTTTGTATAGTACTACGTAGGTTCTACATTTCACAAGCAGAGTAGTTTGTGTTTTTGTGTTATCCATGGTGAAGGTGATTATAGATTTATTCATTTAATCTTTGGATTTCTTTTTCCTAATGCCAAGCTCAGTTAATGATTTTGGTTCATTGCATGTCAATCATCAATAAATCTTGCAGTTCCAACTTATGTATGTTTGATATTTGTAATCACACCTTTTGTCATCACTAATGATGGTTTACTTGATGATGACTAGTGCAGTAAAAATTTACGCTGTATTCCTTTCCACATGCCAGTTACATTTGTTTAAAAGCTTCCTCACGATGAACAAACAGGACTTATCTACTTCTACAATTGGAGCATTAGCAGGCAGATCAATATTGATCCAAAAGCACTTTCGAGCATAATCTTTTCAGATCAAGGATCAGTAAATTGTATTAGATGTTTTCTTCCTCTAATGTATGTTTTTGAGATTAACCTTAATATCACTCAAAGCCATGCTTTATCATGTCCATGGTCATCTTTCGGACATACATTCTAGTCTTCAAATGTATCCATCAAACAGAATGTCATATGGTTTTCTGACTTCGCTTCATCTGTTCAATTTGAGTTCAATGCTCACTTACTTTAGAATGTGGCTCTTTTTCATTGGATATTGAAGATCAGTGAAAATTTATAACGTCTTATAAGTTAAGTTTGCTTTTTCAGGTTCTTGTAGAAAAGGAAGAGCACATTGCACCAAGAATACTGTTGGGAACAATGAACATAATGAAACTTTTGTGCATGATAAATGGCTTTTATCATACATAACTAGGAACTTGAATCTTTGATCATCTTCATTTGGGCATAGTCTAACCAGTAATTTCTTCATGTTGCTAGTTTTATCATTTTGATACTAATCCAGGAGTCTGCCTTCTTCTGATCCTTTCTTTGCATGTGGATCTTCTGCGAGTTCAGAAATCTGACAAAGTGGATGTGACACTTTGACCAGAAGAATTGGAGACCCTCGATGATGTGACTCTTGTTGCTAAGTAAGACTTCAGAGAATAATCATTTATTCCATAATTAATTGTTTGCGATCCTCTTTTGGTTCAAAAAGATTTTCTTTTCACCTACAATTATTGCTTGTATCAAATTTACTTGTAATTTATAGCTACGAGGAAGTTATAAGAAGAAAAATGCAGTATCAATGAGAGGATTTTAGTGACATGGTGGCAGAGATACATGATCTATATTAATCTCCCTTTTTACAGTTGGGAAATTAATTGAAATGCAAATTCTGTTGAAGTCTAAAACATACAATTTCTTAGTGGTTTTATTTGATTTTACAGGTTGGAAAAGAGAGAAAATGGAAACTGGAAGAGAGGGAAGGGGAGAATAACAAGAAACAAAAGGATTTCAAATTTTAAGAATGCGAGTGTTCTTCCCTTTTCATATTTTTAACAAGAATTTTGACCATATTGTTTTCTTAGTATCTGTTTTCCATCAATAAGAAAACAACCTATAATTTTGGCAGCAACAATCTATATTGAAACATTTCTCGGATGGAGTTTATAAATGGATTCTACAGGTTTTTTCAATGTTGTTTCCAATCTCACCCCACTTGAAGCATTTGTAGTCACTCCTCAAACAAGTTGAACAATAAAATCATTGCATGATTTTGGTTTTTCGTATCTTGGTTTCTTGGTTTATAAGATGTTTGGCCAGGTTTTGCACGAGCTGATTCAGAGTATTTACTCTACATTTGACCTTCATCAACAACTTCTCTGGTTCAATTTCATATGTGCCTTACAACAAATGCACCACTGAAGCCACTTTTACATGAGGTCCACCTGATTGTTGTTCTGTTTCAGAGTTTAACAATGGACAAACTTCCCATAGTTCACTATCGGCATGACCATTGTACCTCTTTTTTGGTGCAAGTGCTAGTAATATGTATGGGTTGTGTGTGTTAAGTAGATTGTGTTGCACTTCCTCCCTCTGTTTTAAGTTTTAGGAAAAGTAGGAGTTTACAAGATTGGTGACACAGTGAACTAACAATCAATCTGTAAATATGCAGGACAGAAACAAAGACATTACGTTCCCCATACTTGTAGCTCCTTTTGCATTAACCATTGTTGGAATAAACCTCTATACGCTGAAAGTCACTCAGCGGTGCACCAAAAACAATTCATGCTCTACTGCTAATGTTATTCCTGATGTCTTATTCCTCTCTGTCCTTTCCTGGATTATAATGATTGTTTAATTTCCTTCTCTGTTTCTTTAATGTGAGATTGTTATCAGGCACAAACAAAATATAAAATGGTAAATGACTCGGGCCTCATCGGATGGGCGGTTTTCCCTGACAATGAGCAAAGCATGGACACTAGATGTAAATATTGACTATAATTAATGCCTAACATGGTTTGCTTGTCATCTCTATCTTTTCTTCTTCTAGGCGTGGCACTTTTATCGGTTATCTAGATTTTTCTCAGGTGCCTGAGGTCACTGCAGCTGATTTGTGTGCTGAGAAATTGCTTTTACTCGCCTACAAAACTGATTTTGTGGTATTTTGGGTTTGCCTTGCGGTCTGAAATCAGGCAGTGTAAGGATGTGGACTAACCTTTTTCTGGTACAGGTAATACCTCAAATGCAGGAGTTATGTTCTTAACTGCTTTAAAAACTTTACAAAAAATGGTTCCACCTAATTTAGTTTATCATGAATATAATTGAAAATGCACATGTCATTCTGTGATGTGGATAATGAGCATTAAGAGAGGTGCTTCCTAATAGTAGATGCCTCTGGCGAATTAACAAGGTGCATGAATTTGTAGTTTAAAACAGATCACATCCTCAAACTGAAAAGATTTATGCAAAGTTGGAAGAAATAAAACTAAATAAAAATCAGCAGGGTCTGTGTCAAGCATGAATTGTGGGGCACTTGATGTCAAGCAGGGGAAAAAATTACTCTCTATCACCAGAGTGAGGGTGGGCTGGCTACTGCTTTTGTATTCATCAATACATCCCTTGGAACATGTATTCCAGTCATCAAGAGCGTTATGGTGTTTGCATATTGCCACTATGTTTTATATTGAAGGTAGTTGGTAGAAAAATTGTTGTTAGAGATACAAACCATGGCCATTATGTTAAGAATGGTGTGCATTCATGTAGAGCTTATAGGTGATGCTTAACCAAAACAAACCAGTGGAAGTGAGACTAAATATGAATGACCTTGTCTTGGTGGTCAGTCTCAAGACTTCGGAAAATTTGTTGGAACAATTAATTGCAAAGGAAGTGCTTGGGTAAGGATTCAATTTATTGAGAAGACAAAACACGCTACCAAGAATTTTGCGTATGGGCATAGACTGAAGAGTGTATACTTAGCTCTTGAACAACAGATACACCGCAACGTCAGAAATCTTGTAAAGATGTATGTCTAAACCAAAATACTGGGTAAGTTGCACGATACTCAATCTCGTTTTGAATGTCACACAGTAGGCAGCTGCCATATGTTGTTGCAACACTAGTTGACATATTGATTTCTTTGAATCTCTAAGGTTTAATAAGATGTGTGCAACTGGCATGTTTTTAGAGAATGTTTAAAGAAAGATATGTTTTTAAGCGCACTTTATCTTGACAGATTCAATTGACAGCCACAGCCTATCTATTTCCTAATAGGCAAATCGTCTCCTATCTGTACAGATGCCCCATTGGTCTCTTTAAGACTTCCTCCTTCCTTGCAGTTACATACCACGTCATAGGCAGGTTTTCAAACTTCAGTCTCAGCCATGCTAATGATAACACTATTGACCCACATCGTGCACTTCCATTTCATTTCCCAAACATTTACAGTTGACTCAGCTCCATCAACTATTCGCAGTCATAAAATCTAACAGCAGTCTTTGAATTTACTAAAAAACAAAACATTACCAGTAACTAAAATTTATGGGAACATTAAAGCAAAATACATTATTGAAAGTAGAAAACTTAAATACTAATTATAGTCAGTCTTTGTGAGTATTAAGCAAAGGTAAATAACTAAGCTCAAGATCGACAGTGGAATAATCAGCTTCATCTCAAAATTACAAATAATAATTGTGTGGCATTTGATAAGGAATTGTATGAATGCAATTCTATATAGCTCCATAGCCTGCTGAAGGATGCAGATATTTGAATGCTTCTAACTCCTCAGTGCTTATTATATTCTGCAGTTTCAGACATTCTTCAAAGGACATCCTCTCTGTGCAAGACTTGCCATCTCTTCAAGTTCTGGACATGTACAATTATTCAAGATTTGCCATATCAAAGTCTCCTAATATAGATTTCGATTCTCTACAAGATCTCAACTAGAGACAATTCAGTGTAATTACCAGTGTTAAATCCACTTCAATTATATTTTCCATGTGTTCAGGGTGGAGAGATTCACGGCTGGGTAAGCATCCTCTACTAATTGTGACCGTACTTGCAAGTTTTACATAACTAGTCTTTATGGCAGGCTCAAAAGTTGTTTGACTCCCCACCATTGTCGCAATCGCTCAGAGCCACTTCTCCACAAAATGTGAAATTACTCAAACCCAAACTTTTAAGATGAGGAGTTTCCCAGGCATTCTGATAAAGGACCTCCCATCAATTGACATTCCATCACATATTTGTTTTAGGATATATTTTTCAAACAATTTAACATTTGTAATGAATTTCTAACCTCTTCCGATGACATTTCATGAAACACTGGCCCTTTCAAATGCAATTGAGCCTGGAATTCAAAATTAAGTTCTTTCATTTTAGCTATTTTACAATGACTAATATGCCAAAATGCATAGTCTACCATCTTTTAAGTTGAGAGACTTAATTTTGTGTAAAGAAGAACAAATTACATGTGCATCGTTTTGCCACAATCTTTTGGAATGTTTATCTGCAATTCTTGAAGATTGCAAATTTTGCAAAGGAATCTATGATGAGATGTTAATCTTTTGGCGTCCATACAAGTCAAAAATTTAATCCACAGCAAAACAATTGATGTCTCAGCACAATCATTTCAATTGTTTAAAAAAGATGTAACATCTTTGTCAAGCTACAATAAAAAATCCAACAGATTGTAAAATTTGAATATCGCCAAATGGAGTAGAACTCTAGAAGAAGCAGCATGTCAAAGATTTTATGAAACTGAAGGTGCCAGAGAAAACAAGTAGGGCTATCTTTATTTGCCATTTCACTTCCTATATCTTGGAGATGGCCATGCATTTTGAAAGAAAAATCAAGACTATCATGAATCTATAATTCCTCCATGAGTGCATGTTCTACACTTCAATGTCCAATAAGATATTTTATTTCTGTGTCCAATTCAACGAAACACTTTCTTTTAGAGTGTTAAGTGCATTCTCAACACTACATCTCCATTCCTGTCATATCATTGTAGTCATAATATTCAGGTCTTTGATGAAAATCATGAAACCTACATGAAGATACATTGTTGCTCATTGTTTAGCTTACAAAATAGTTAGTTTTTGGGTCTGAGCACTCCATACAGAGACCTCTTGTGTGCTTACAAGCATACTCTTCAGCAGGATTGAAACAACATGTCATATCCATGAAGATCAGTCTCGCTCACTCTAAAGTTCAACAAGTCACTTATCTTTTAGAGTCCTAAGTGCATATTCAGGAGTTCATCTTGATTTCTCCAATATCCTTATAGTCATATAAAGTGCATGCTTGGCGCTCTATCTAGATCCCTCTTCTATGCTTACAATCATAATTATCAATCACGGCAAATATACTATTAAATATGCATTCAAAGCCATCAACATGTTGAGAGATAGAAGTAAACCCACAAATGCTTTTAGAAAGTTCTCAACCAAAACCTCATATCCAATCCTATGATCGGCGGAATGCATGCACAGAAAAACTTTCTACTACAAAGAGTTATTTTGGCACGTCTTAGCACCCTCTCATCCAATAGAGCATGTAACTGATCCATATGATCTATATATAATAATAAAGAAGCACAAAGACTGTCTGCACCACAGCTCAAATAGCAAAGTTCATATCCACTCTGAAATTTGGAAAGATCTTCAACCAAATCTTTGAGGAGTTTACTTTGCAAGAAAGACAATTCGCTTTTGGTAGATGCTTCTTGCACCTCAAATATAAAAATGATCCCGATCCCTTGTTAAAAAAGGGTAGAGTTGTTTTCTCAAACCCCCATTCCAAAGATGTCAATAATTGAGCAATCTATAATCATAAGGGAGTGCAAAGCATACAAATGCCATACCTGAGATAGAAAGTTCCAAAATTTGGAAAGATCTTCGACCAAATCTTTGAAGAGTTTAGTTTGCAAAGACAACAATTCACTTTTGTCAAATGCTTCTCTGATTGACCAATTCATTGGCTACTCACGCCTCAAACAAAATCCCGATCTCTTGCGGTTGAACAATTCTTTAGCTAAGGTTGTTTTGCCAAACCCCTATTCTAAAGATACCAACCACCTGAGCCCTCTTATCTTTCTTTTACTCTTAATGCCTTTCAAAATTTGAAGAAAGTTCATTAAGGCCCCTTGATATTTGCAGGCTTATTGAATTCACTGCAAATTTATAAAGAAAATAAAAAATTATTCAAAAAGACATTCTACAATCAATTTCGGAATGAAAACAAAAGTCCTACCAAACATAAATCCATGATCTAAAATGATCCACACAAAAGCATACATAAAGTCTTACACACTTTGATTTTATGCTTACTAAAGCCTTAACAAAAACAGAACCATAGATCTATGACGATCCATCAAAAACACAAAAGATAAAAGCCTTACTGATGTTATGCTTGCTGAGTTTATAAGCCCACATGGAGGAAGAGTTTTCTCCACTCGTCAAGTTTTTCTAGGCGCCTACCATTCTTTATTTGTTTCAGAAATAGATCCGCACGCGCTTCTTTTGGGTACAAGATAAGGTCGGATGGCCTCGCGTCATAAAACGTGGGAATACTGTTAATCTTGTTAGACAATATAGAAACAAACTCCGCCAAGCAACAAGGGCATTTTGCACATCTTTTCCAGAAGATGGGAATTTGATCTGAAAAAGAGTTAATGGCTTTGTGGATGCTACAAGAAAACGCCATACAGTCTCCGAATTCCATCTCTTGGTAATCAAGAAAGCCCTTTGAATCTCATATAGGTAGCTAAGTTCAAGTATAAATAAATACAAAATATTTGTGTGAAAGTGAAGGCCTGAAACAAGAGGAAAGAGGTGAAGGAAAACGCAACAGCAACGATTTTTCCATTAAAGTTTTGTTTCCGTGTCTTTAATTTCTAACTTGTATGTTTGTTTTTAAGTGGTTGGGCATAAAACGCTCGCACTTACTAAAGAAATACCCTCAGTAATGGCATTATTACATCCATGTAGAAAATACTTTCCAAGTATTCCAAGCAAGAGTTGTTAATGGCTCCACCTTTGGTATAGATGGAAAACCAACCCCCTCGGTGTAGGTATGTGTAGACACTTAATTTCGAGTATGTGTGAAAAATATGGTATTCGTGTGTTTGTTGATCATTGGCTTGATTTGGGTTCTTGTTGCAGATGAATTTTTGTGTCATCGTATATCATCTTGTTCCCTTGCGTTTCTTGAGGCCTTTCCCTTTTCGCTTCGTTTTTATTGTTTTTGTCATTTCGTCCCCTTTGTCCATGTTTCCCTTATATCTCTTGAACTTCTCTATCCTCCCCTTTTTGGCTTGAACTAAGGTGAATGTCATAAATGTAGCCCCTATGTTTGTGGTCTTTGCTTTTATGGACCTCTTTCACCCTTAATTTTGGTTTCTTTAGTCTTATGGCTTCCTTTGTCATGTCCTCCTTGTTGTGTGTTGACTTGTGCGCCATGGTGATGCAAAAGCATCTAGGTTCACCTGATCTTGCATCGCCCAAAACTTCTTAGTTTGGAGAATAAGCTAAGTGTAGCATCGTGTAAGTTAGATTGCATCAAGTCTTTAATTGTTCCATTTTGTGTAAGTTTTGTTTTTGCGCATGTTTTTGTAATGAGTGTGCAACACAGAGTCACTTGCAATGTTTTGTGTCGTTTATTAGCACACAAGTGTTTTGTTGTTGTTTGTGCCTATTGATTAAGCTAAATATGAAATTATATGCCTAATCTGATTGTTATTACAGCAATAAATAAATATGTAATTAAGTACAGAAAGTAAGCCAAGCAAGAAAGTATAAAACCCTAAGTGTGAAGAGGGGGTAGAAAGCCTTAGTTAATTTGTAGTTATTCCTAAACTATGCCGAAGTGTTGACCGAATAAACAGAGAGGGAGGAGCATTGCAGAACCCCAAAAAGTGTGCAACCGACAATCTACCTAGATTGGGGGCGTCTCAGAGAGGGACAGGGGGTGCCCATGGGCGCTCTACAGGCTGTTCGAGCGCCCGTGTCTGTCGAAATACTCAAGAAACCTCCTCCGAGTGGTCGTTAAGTGTTCGTTGTTGTTCACCTTTGGTCTCTCTATGAGGTCACACCAAGATCGTCAAGGTCGCTGGAAACCTACAATGAAATATGAACCTGTAAAACCCTCAAATAGACATCAAATCCTAAAAAAGAAAGATGCAAAATGAGGGGTCGAACGTCCTCTCATCCACAATGGTGATCTTACGAATGAGCGTTGCACTACATCTCAGACCCAATGTAGTTCTCTGTGTGTGTGGAATCGTGCCCTAGGTGGCTCTTATGCATGTCACACTCGATAGTGAGCAAGTAAGGTAGATGTAAAGAAAAGTAATAAATGAGTGCATGGAATATAATGAAGTTCCCTCTATGAAGTGTGTATGCGAGAATAACCAACCCTTGTGTCCCTTGGATGGTGTTAGATGGATGCACGATGGAACTCTTTAGATGCTTGATGGATGCGACCTTAGGTGGTGATAGTTAGTGCTTAGTGTTTGGTCTTTTATTCGATCACATAACTTTATATTTATATGATTCATTTGCTTGAATTTCGTAATTAACCCGAAAAGGCCGACTATCAAAAAGATAAGATGTTCAAATGGATATAAAGGACCCAAAATATGTAAACTAATTACAAAGGGGTCATGGGCACCCAAAGGGGACGAGGCGCACAGTGTTTGGCGTCCTAAGCGGGCGTTGGTGTCCAGGATGATAAATGCCAAAGTATAAAAAGGTAGACTAAGAAAGTAAGGGTGTAAGACCAAAAGTGGCAACAGTAAAGCAAAGAAAGGTGGCCAAAGACATGGGTTGATTAGTACTTTTCTTACTTAGGAATCATATGAATAGTAGTATGCAATCAAGACTAAATAGATACCCAAAGTGTGTGATTTTGTGTCTGCACATACCTTTGTAGTGCACCAATGTTTATAGTTATTCCGCACAAGTTTATAGATGTGCGCAAGTGTCATGTAATAATTCACAATGGTTGTATATTTGTGGCATATCTAAAGGAGCTAAACAAAGTTTGTGGTATCTTATAGAGTCCAAAAAAATTTGGTGAAAGCGCTTGTAGCATGTATGTTTCAACAAAATTAGTTAATGTGCAGGAAATCACCATTTGTGTTTGTGACATCACAAGGAACACTTTTAGAGTCCCACATCTCCTGACAAGTTCATCTCAATTTCATGCATTTATTACTAAAACCACAAGGTCATTGAAGTTGTATTTCAATAAGCAAGGATTCATTTGTGGAGGATCGTGTGCGATCGTATACGCAAGGGCATAATTTGGAGCTTAAAAATATCAAATTTAACATTGATCAAGCAAGCCAACGTGAGTTCATCTAACTCATATTTCTAACCATTGAGTTGACTCATGATGTAATGAATCATATTATCACTTGGGCCTTATTCTTGTATCAAGGAGTGGGTTACATCTAACTTAATGTTTTATGGGTCAATTAATGTTTAGAACATGGTAATGTGGATCTTGCATCTATATAAGCATGGCATTATATGTGTGTTAGGGATGATTCACCCCACAAGTTAGAGCATGAATTATGATATATCGGGGTTTATATGTAACCATTGACAAGCCAATCAACTAATATGGCATTATTTTTTATTGAATGGTGAATTTTTATCGAAAACATTTGACTTCTTTACATTTAATGTTTTTTGATAGATAGCATAGTTTAATAAGTATAAAATAATTAGACATAATGGGGAAAAAATAACTTAGCATGCAATGGCAATGGGGTCAAATTTTGACAAAAATAGATAAATGCCCATACATGGGATTGAAAAGATAGTTCGTTATATATGTACTATGTAGGCATATCAAAAGTTTACAAAATGCATCAAGATTCAAGTAACTTTTGTGCAATATTTACTATCCATGTCAATATTTTAGAAATGTTTATTTTGCAAAGGTAATCAATGCATTGTTTATTATTAATAGCCTTAGAATGTGCTCTTCTAGCAAAACATTCTAAAATAAGATCAATTTGTGATATATATTTCATCTATAATTGTACTCTCATCATTCAAAAGATTCTCTTATAGGTCTCATTCTCATAAAACAAGTACAATTTAAATTGGACAATAATATATAAATGCATTCATGATATTATATATCAGTTCATATGTTCGATTTTGTTATTATCATTTTTTCCTCCTAAATAATAGAGGCCTACCTATTGACCTTCCACCAAAGACCTATGGATGTTTTTGCTAGTTTTAACCATTGAGTTGACTCATGATGTAATAAATCATAGTATCACTTGGGCCATATTCTTGTATAGAGGAGTGGGCCACATCTAACTTAATGTTTTATGGGTCAATTAATGTTTCGCAATACGATAATGTGGGTCTTGCATCTATATAAGCATGGCATTATATGTGTGTTAGGGATGATTCACCCCACAAGTTAGAGCTATAGTTTGGACTAATCGGTTCAACATGTTTGTAAGTTATACTTGCAAATATTGTGAGTTAGCAAGCTATGATCCGTGGATCTATTGTTGTGTGGTTGCAATTATATTTCTCTTTTTGTTGAAGAAATAAATAGTTTAAGTTTTTATTCCATATGTTGTTGTGTTATGTTGCATTTTATACATATTTTTTCTCTGTGATTCTTAGGGTTGTTGGTATAAGGCATCTCTTAATTGAGACCCTTAGCTGTGAATATATCAATTGGTATTAGAGAAAGGTTATACCCCTTGGAAGTTGAATCCATCTGTTGGTATTGCAACTTTTCACATTTGCAAATGTGAGTAGAAAGCAATTGAAGACATCTTTGATGTGAGTTTGAAAGAAGGTGTAAAAGATTAACATTAATTGGTACGAAGATAATTGAAGGCATATTCGTGAGATTTTTCTAAAAGGATCAATACGGAACCTCATGCACATTGAAGAGGTTGCGATCCGGTGGTGACGTGAATGCTCCAAGCAATCGGTAAGAAAACAAACACAAAGGAAAATTATGCAAGAAAGAATAGATCTACTCATTCGATAGCTCAAATAGAAAGGGTACATATATAAGTGTTGTGTAACTCTTGTACATGACACATAGAACCCAGTGCACTGATGACCTATGATCTCACTAAGCGAGATGACTCGCCATGTGAGGTGGACAAGACGTTGAGTGATGATGAGGCAAGTCACACACACCAACATCTTCCAAAGCAAATGAATTGATGGATAGAAGGTGTAAAGGAAATCGACATAAAGGAACTCTTTTCTAAGTAAATGGCAAAAGGAAGGAGATGATAATGCAAGAATACTACTAGTAAATGGAGCTCGAGGTTGGAAATTACTCTAACTCACTTATCTAGCATGATTGATGAGAAACATGAAATCATGTCTAGAAGCTATAGAAACGATATAACGACTAGGATTTATTATTGTAGATGATTTAATTGATACATAATCCACTAAACAATTTCAAAGAGGAAGAAAAGGTTGAAGAACGTGAAGACAAAATCATGAAATTCGTTACATTAGAATGTCAAGTAAACCTAAGTTGGATATTCCTAATAAATATGAAGGATTGAATCGGAGAAGTATTTGACTATATAGTTGAGTTAGGAAAATACTAACTATGAAGATGGAGTGACAACACACTTTGAAACTATTGAAGGATATGAGTGAGGAAGTGGAGGCTAATTCTAAAGTTATGTTGATGTTGGGAAGTAAATCCTCAATTGGTGAAGGATTGTAATTATTTTGCACTTGTAGCACATCCTACACAACAATTGAACATAAAATATGAAGGTGAGGAAGAGATACTTCCATGCAAGATAAATGAATTGATTTGTGAGTTTTTGATATTGTTAGGAATGATCTATTAGATGGATTATCCCCGATGAGAAACATGTTTTGTTAAATTAATTTGATCCTAGGATCAAGTCTACTCAAAAATCAACAAATAGATTGACACCACAAGGAATGCGGTGGTACAAAAGCAAATTTAAGAGTTATTGGAAAAGGATTGATTCATGAAAGTTTGAGTCCATGTGTTGTACCAAAAACATTAACACCAAAGAATAATGTTGAATGAAAAATGTGTAAAGCTCGTCAAATAATAAACAATATCAAGATTTAATACATGTTTATGCTACCAAAATGGATGATTTTATGGATTGCTTTGAGTGGTGTCATGTATTTCAAAGGTTTAGTTAAACAACTATTATCATTGTATTCACATAAGAGAAGGAAATGTTCATGGAAAAAAACATTCAAAACACCAAGAGTACTTTAGAATGGTTAGTTATACCATTTTGATTGATAAATGTATTCACTACATTCATATGTTTGATAAATGAAGTTTTGAAGACATATTTGGTTATGTTTTTAATTGTCTATTTAGATGATATTTCCATTTTCATTATGTTGATAGAATAATATTTGCAGCATTTGCATCAAGTGTTGATGAGATTTCAAGATGAGAAGTTATTAAGTAAACTTGTAGTGTAGAATTTTCGAATGAATAATTGGTATACTTGGGATTTTTATTTCCCAAGAAGGTATGAAGATAGATTAAAAATTTGTGCTCAATAGTTAATTGGTCGTCACCTAGGAATATTTTTAAAGCACCAAGTTTTCATGGTTTAGTATGTTTCATAGGAAGTTCATCAAAAATCTCAATGGGATATGTGCAACAATTTTGAATGTATTGCATAAAGATAAAAAGGAATTTTTATGGACAAAAAATCATAATGAAGGATCTAGTAATTGAAGAACAAAACGATATAACATCTAGTATTGGTCTTTCCGGACTTTAGTAAGGCATTTGAAGTGGATTGAAATGCTAGTGGAGAAGCAATAGGGGCAATATTAGGTCAAGAAGTAAGCCCAATGGCCATTGGCATTTTTCAGTGAGACGGTCGATGATGTGAAATGCAAGCATTATGTGTATGATCAATATTTCTATATGATAGTTCAATCATTAAAGAAATGGAGACACTATTTGTTACTCCGACAAATTTATTTTGTAATTGGATCATCAGCGTTATAGTTTATCAATAGTCAAGGTAAGTTAAACTAGAGATATATGAATTAGGTTTAGTTATTGCAAAGCCATTTTGTTGTGTTGTGGAATATAAGCAATAAGTCAAAAAAACTTATGGATGCTTTGAGAAGGTTTTTTTTGTGTCAAATGACCTGAGAGTTGAAGTCACAATATTTGATTTTATACATACACAAACCCCTAATGCACTAGATGGTGACACAAGCTACCTAACATTAGATGGTGACACAAGCTACCTAACACCAAATATTGACAGAAGCTACCTAACACTAGATTGTGACATGGCATCCCAATACTAAGTTCTTATGCATTTGGTTCACATATTCCCTCTACAAGAATGCTAGGGGCAATCATGTATAGATGTTTCATGTTTTTACAACATTTTAATTTTGGTATCTTGGTTTTATAATTATTTATAATCAATACATGTCTTTGGCATGTGATTTGTAAATTTCACATTCATGGCATGGGGGCACACTCTTCATCTTACCCACATCACACTCCTAGGGTTGGGGAGTGACATGTTTGTGTTTTCTTATCCCTTTTTACTTTTAATCCAAAAAACTTATTACGAGATTAAAAGGAGGTAATGGTAGTACACATAATTCAATCCTATGGCACTTAGTGACAATCATTTAACACTTATCCTAACATTATCTTTCTTACACATCTATTGAATAAACTTATATAAATCTTTCTCAATCCTACACTCTAAGTCCATTGGGTCATGATTTTTTTCAACTTAACACCTCAAGAATCAATGCACCTTATATAAAACACATATTCAAATTATCATGATTCATCTCATGTATCATATCAGATTTCATCCTAAGCCTATATGGGTTTACCAAACTAGGACATGTAAGAGCAACAAATTTATCTAAAGGCTCAAAACATGTCAATTATACTTGCATGATGGTCACATTTTTAAATATACAAGTTACCTTAGTCATCTTAGAGTCGGATGAGAAGGAAATTATTCATGCGAGTTATGTAATAAACATGCACATTCTAATCTATTAGGGGCATCTAGGGATCCCATACCCAAACACACTCTAAGAATTTCTTTGAGCCCAACACTAAAGCATGTCTCTCTTGGAGAACATTATAACAAGTTATGCAAATATGAATGCATCCATTCTTTGTTTCCTGAAATAAAAAAATCCAAGCTAAGCATTGTTGTCAAGTGTCAAGGGCTGAATTGGGGATCCATATTTATTTGTTTTTTAATTTCCACTCCACCTTATGATTTATGGAAATACATGTAACTTAATCACGCTTCAGCATATTGGTACATAATGTCATACTCCTTGTGTCGATTGGGGCAACAATGTGGTCACTCTAACGCATATGATGAATAACATGTTTTCCGGTCGTTATGTCTATAATAAAAAGAAAATATATTTGTAGGTATAAAGGAGTTATCACAAAGACCCAAAGACACTCTTACAACATGTGCCAAAGATAAATTGTAGTTCACATTAGTAGAGGACACATTTAACATCCCAGGACATCTTCATCGGGTGAAATTGTCCTGGCGAGATCTTGTCCTCTACTCAATTCTTGGATCCTATAGTTAGAGACATATTTATGACACACTAAGTAACATCCTTATCTAGTTTTGTATCACTATCACATAGCCTAAGCTAGTCTTGGGGTGAATATGTTTCTGTTGAAATTTGGTCAAAGTTTGGGATCTAACAAAACCAAGGACTAGCTTAAAACAATTGGGAGAAAACTCAACATAACATTATGAATGAGAATAAAATGAAGCTATTGTGTCTTATAAAATCTGTCATGCTCTCCCACCATCTTTTATAATAAAAATGCCTCTTATTTATAGCATTTGAGTGAGAGGAACTAGACCACATTTGGAAATGTGAATAAGATTTAGTTTCTAAATGAATGGTGCAACTCTATGGTCAAATACACCTCATACATGTATAAATCTTTGGATTTGTCTTCACATGCAAGTGGATGATTTCATTGGGAGACAAATTACACTAATATTCATTTATCTCCAAGTAATGGAATACAAATAAACCTAGGTAATTATTAACCTAAGTAAACCTAAGCTTAATGTGTTTAGAAGATTACACCAAAAATTCACAACCCTTATCCCAATTTTCGTTGCTACTTTATAAAAGAGTGTTTGATAGAATATTTCATCCTTTCACCATTTAGGACTTGTATTGATCGTATTTATGTGTTTACTATTTTTTATTATACTAGTATAACATGTTGTAATATCTTCATTATATTAAACCTAGTTTTGATATAACACCTATAACATGTTACAACAAACATAGGTTCTAATTTATCATGAAGGCATATAGAATACAACCTTCATGACATGGGAAGTATTATATATATGGTTGGTTATGCCTTTCAGCTTGACCGACACACTAACAATTTTCATACACTTGATATATGACACAATTCAATTATTTCCACTTGGATGACATCCTTGTATACAACAAGACTTGGGAGGAGAAATTATAGCATGTCCCACACATCCTAAACACTTTGTGAAAGCATAATTTGTAATCTAAATTATCCAAGTACCTTCGTTGATGCAAATATTCACTACTTGGGCTACACCATTAATTGCACTAGTATTCATGTAGACCCTAAGAAGATCAAGGTTATCCAATGATGCACACTCTCATTAAATTGAGGAGATTTCTTGGGCTCACCAACTTCTATCATAGGTTTACTCTCATTTTCTTATCGATAACATGGCCTATTGTTCATATCATGTACACCGGAGGTACATTTCATTGGAAAAAAACATAAAAAGGTGTTTTTGAGGACCTCAAATGGTGTCTTTGCATAACACTTATTCTCATAGTACCAACATTGCTCACTACTTTGAACTTCACAACAATACAACCTGACTATGTAATCTTAGGTAGTAATCATGCGACATGGACATCCAATCAACCTATCACTAAAAAGGTTTAGTGACATGATTCAAAAATACTCTACACCGTGAGAAATAATTATACTCTTTTGTGCAAGTAGTTAATCAATGGTGACACTACATTCTAGGTAAGAATATGGTCATTCATTATGATCATAATCCACTCTATTTCCTACAAACACAAAGAAAGATGGAGAATACTTGCCACATAAAGTGGATGACTTACCTAAGCCAATTAGTACTTCGATAAAGAAAAATAAGGAAAAGCATAATAAGATCGCATATTTTCTTCCTTGACTACCATTTCACACACTCATCATTGTGTTGGACACACGTGATAAAAATTTACATACTAAGTATCCCTCTACTTATTTGACAAGGAATTTTTGGTCGCTTATACCACTCTTTCACAGGTTGAACAATTTTGACGGTCCTAGTTTTCTAAAAATATTATCTACAAGCTTGTTCTTCTTTGTCTACTTGATGGTGAACCTATCGAAGAATCATTTGGGAGGAACACTTTGTCAAGACATCAAGACAATTTAGTGTTATAAATACTTTAATCAAATTTCAGTCACATTTAAATAGGTTGCAAATGAACATGAATGTAGAATTCCACAAAAATTCTTGTATTATTTGTTGCATTGCAAATCCACGAACACGATGTTAATACTTCACACCTATATTGGTTCCATCCAAACCATATAAATCCATTATCACAGACTTCATGTATGGGCTTCCCATGAAAAATCAACAATACGAAGTTGTGTTTTTTGTAGTGGATATGTTTTTGAAGATGACCATAATGGTTATATGTAATAAGGACGTCAAGAAACTACTAATGCAAGAGGATTTATTCAACTATGTATGGGAGCACTTTAGAATCCCTACATCCATCTTGTTTGAACACAATCCTCACTTTTTAGTGATTTTTGGAAATCATTGTGGGAATTGATGGGTTTGTAGTTGGCTTAATCAACGAAATTTCATCCTTAAATAAATAGATGAGCAAAATTTTACGGCCACAAACTCGTTCACCTTGTGTGTGTGTGTGTGTGTGTGTGTGTGTGTGTGTGTGTGTGTGTGTGTGTGTGTGTGTGTGTTCATACTCATTCTGGGATGATAACTTGCTTTACAATTAGCATGCTTACGATAAATATCTTTTAGTTATACAATTCATAGTCCATTCCATACATATATCGGGTTATATCTTACAACACCTCTAGACATCTCCTATCATGCACGAGTTGAAACCGAGTTGTACACAAAATAAATGGAAGATCACAAAGCACACAAGTTTTTACAACATATAAAAGCATTTCTTGAATAGACTATTGCATTCACAACAAAAGAACATAGTGACATGGCGTGCATCACACATGTTGTGTATTCCAATTTAGTGATAAATTTGTGTTACATCATCATAAGGAATTCTTTGGGGGTGTACACTAAAACATCAATCCTATGTGATACGGTCCTTACACCATCATCTACGTAGTTGGTGGGAACACATTTTCCCTTTATTTTCCTTCATATTTGGATTCGCATCCAATATTTAGTTTGGAGCTCCTTAATCCTTAGTTCCCTACAATTATTGAGATAACAATGATATAAACCCTTTCTAACTTAGATCCTAAATATAATTTGTATCCTAAAGGTAAATACCCTATTATTGAGGTAACTCGCACTCGCACCCACCAATGCACACATTAATTATTATAAGTTGTCAATGTTAAGCAATATGTTGATCAAGTAGAAGTATAACCTTCAACAACTTAAATGTTGGTTCCGTAACTAATTGAAGATGCAATGAGAACCATTACTTCTCAAGAAAGGTAAAATAATATATGTGTAGCCTCACAATTGAGAGATCCTCCTCACTTATCTTAAAATTATTATGCTCCTCAACCTCATAGAGTCTTGTGGCACTAATATAGACTCGTGGTATCTCATAAAATTTGTGCAACTCCTTTAAACCTCGCATAGCTTCACAAAAATATAACTTGCCCAACAATTCTCACCATTCATGAAGTCTTTTTGTACATTGGTGAATTTATTTTTGCAATCTCACGCACACTACACTCTCACTTCATAGTTCTCATAGTTTTTGCAATCCCCACTATCTTATCACAATATTCACAACTTCTACATTTCCATATGAATCGTCGTAGTATTACCAAATTCTCATAGCTTTACACAACACATCACAACTTGAACAACACCTTTGTGATAAGATATTTGCATATAATAAATGAATAATTCAAATAATATGCACAATACAAGATATTTTGATGGACCAAGATGCTCTATTATTCAATATATTCATAAATATAACCTTAATCCTATATAATGGTGTCACCCTACCTTAAGTGTGTATATAGGCTCAATTCATACATGGCATATCTCATAATGACATTCCTTTCCTTTATATCTTACATTACTCTTAATGGATGGGTAACACCTAATCCCAATGTAGATTGACTCATCAACCCAATATAACTAATTCATATGTGACCCCATATATTATAAACATATAACTAACTAAGGGGGATGTGTGCCACATGTTGACATATTCATCAACCCATATACATTATAATATCATATCCCAAGGTACATAACATGCCCTCCCTCTTTGACATGTTTCATCCGAAACATGAGAAGAAACCATGTAATGAGTGTGCTTCAAATCATTACACATTTGTCACCATGCTCAATCATCCAACCACCCATATGTGATATTAGTGGGTGATATATATATAAACCTAGTTCCATAGTCTATTCGTTAATTCTATTCCATCCATATCTATATTTTTCCTCCTCGACATCCATTTATAACCATAGTAATTATTTGTGTGATTCCATGCTCCATTGATGTCCAAGATAGCCATAGCAATTGTTCCTCCAATGACCGGTATATCCATATTGGTTGTTGCTTTGATGTTCCCTGATATGCCTCCATGATTTTCCTCTCATAATGATGTAGGTATCTATATGCCACAACCTTAGGATCCTTAACCAGTTCTTTTGTTTTTGGTTCTTCTTCCACATTTTCAAATGATAGTGCTTATGTCTCTAGAGTATGTGGATTGTTATTTTATATTTGTACTCATATCCTTCTTTCACTTCTTCTACATCATTCTTCTTCTCTTCTTCACCATCTTCAAAATCATCCTCATGCGCTAGCTTGATTTGTCTTTTTTCTTCATTAAGCGTTATTGTAATGTCCCCTTTTCCTGCGCCAAAGGCCTTAGGGCTAGGTCGAGTCCTAGCCGTGGTCAGACCCAGGGGGCCGTGGACACTAGAAGCTTTTGGGAAGGGGCCCCGTGGTTTTAATACCCCAGTTTTGTGTTGGGGGTCACTTTTGGGCAGGGTGACTCAAAAAGGGAAAAAGTAACTATAGTTACTTTTATTTTATTGGCCCCTCCATGGAAAAGGAATGCGTCTAGGGTCTATTGGGGCTCTTTTTCCTTGGGGAAGTATATAAGAGTTGGGAGAGAAAGGAGAGACACTTTTTGGATATACATTTTATTGACCCCTTCACGTGCAGTTGTTGTTGTCGCGCATCTACAACTTATGGAGTCAAATCCCATAGGGACCCTAGCTTCGGTGGTGAGAGACCCATCCCTAGCTAGCAGGGCATTCTTTGGTAGTGAAATATTTTCCCTAGTCTTTCATTCTGGATCCGTTTTCAAGGTTGTGTAGCAGAGACAATATCAGAGGTCGTAGAGAAAGGTTTTTGTAGATATTTGGTGGCATTGGGAGAGGATAATTAGTGGGCTCTAGATCTGAATCCCGGCAGCAGATCAGATCCACGGCATCCATTTGGGTAGAGCGGGACAGTTCGTTGGAGGCATCTCGTGAAGGATTTCACGGGTATTGGGGGCATTTAGGGAAGACAAGCAGAGGGTCCCGATCAAATTCACGGTAGCCTTTTGGGCTAGGCGTGGTAGCACATTGAGGCACGTCCATCATTTTTCGACCCCTGTCCAAGCGTGGCGACTTGCAGCCTCGATTTGGGGGTTTTTCTAGTCGGTCGTTTTAGATCTGTAGGTGGCAGTGCTACTATTTCCTATATCTGCCATTATTATTTCCAAAGACCCTTATTTTGCTCTTGTATTTAGAGGGTCACAAACCTCTGAAGTTTTCCAGTTATCTAGGTTCATTGTGATTTCCTAGTAGCATTGTACTCTGTAATATTCCAAAAATAGTTTCCCTTTGTCATTTATAATAATATCAAGCCCTCTTTATATTTCCAAGTAATTTGGGTGGTCATTTTGGGAAATATTAAGTTTATTTAGTTTGTTGTCCTAACTGTAAAAATCTGGTATAATCAGTATTTTATGTGGCTGCACATTTTCAATATTTTTGTGCATTTTTAAGTAATATCCCATTGGGGATATTTGATTATATCTTGTAAAGTAAATTTTTTTCTCTTGTGCCATATCTTAATGAATTTTTTTGCCCATTAATATTAATTTTTCCCAATGTATTTAACCAAGGATATCCAAGAACAATATTCATACCATCCATATCTAAAGCATAAAAATATGAATGCAAAACATATTTGTTTATAAATAGCTTTAAAACTTCAAAAACTTGAATATGCTTACCATCCACTTGAGCTTTCTTTATATTCTTTTTATGAACATTTAAATGTTGAGCTACATCCATGTTAATGAAGTTATACTTGTTGTTAGGGTTTATGGAAACAATTTCCTTTTTCCTTTAGATGCACCCTTCAAAATAAAAATATTGAAGATTCATTCTTTAGAGATGCACTATCCGAATTCTTATCTTGGTTCGCTACCTATCATGTTGAATCATATGTAGCCTCTTCAACATCACCATTGTCTTCTTCATCATTATCTTCTTTTTCATCCTTAGCCGCAATATCCTCATTATTTGCATCCTCTCTTTCTTCCTCTTTTTTGTCCATCGATCCAAGAAAACATGTTCCATTTCCTCCCAAGACCAATTAGACATTTCCTTTTCTAAATTAGAAAACCAAATATGTGTAGGACCACCAAGCCAAATGTATAACCTTCATATATCAAATGATGGACAAAAATCTCTTTAAATTGGTTCCACCATTCTCTAGCATCAATCTTACCATCTCCATAGAAAGTTTTCATCCCCACGATCCACAAAAACTAGGGTTTTAAGAACATACCCTTTTGATCAATCTTTGTCCTACCTTTTCAAGCCGGATGTCGGCCTCAAATAATAAACTACATAAAACATACCCTTTAAATTTTTGTGAGAATTTGAAAATGTAATATATATATATTGAAAATTGTGGCCTATGGAGTGAATTTGTCAAAAAAACCTAAAATTGCAATAAATCTCACAAAACATATCCAATCTAAATTTTTGAGGTTTCTCCCTAAAAAAATTTACCACACCAATAAAAAATTCACTAAAAAATTCTACAAAATTTATAAGATATAGGTGAATCATAAAAAATAGGATTTCAACCCTAAAACTAAAATATCATTCACAAAATAGGTCCAAAACTATGAAATATTGAGGAAGCTTCCTTGAATGATTTCACCACTTGTCAAAAAATAAATCTAAAAATATCATACTTGATCCTAAGATATAGGCAAATCCCTAAAATTGGGGTTTCATCCCACAAATTTTTCAAATCGATTCTCGATACCACTTGATAAGATATTTGCATATAATAAATGAATAATTCAAAAATATGCATAACACAAGATATATAGGTGGACCAAGATGTTTTAATATTAATTATATTCATAAATATGCCCTTTAGGTGGGGCAACACCATAAATACTCGTTAAGGAAGGAATAACTCCACAATCTCCCATTTATGAGAATTCCACTTTGAGGGGACATTTCCAATATCCTTATACCAATTAGAAGAATTAAATCATACATGAGATATCTCATAATAACATTCCTCTCATTTATCTAGGTATACAATATTCTTAATGGATGGATAATACATAATCCCAATATAGGTTGACTCACTACCCCATACAACTAATTCTTATGTGAACCCATATATTTTAAACATATAACTAGCTAATGGGGATGTGTGATGCATGTTGAAATCTCCATCAACCCATATACATTATAATATCAAATCCCAAGGTACATAACACAACATATAATTGTACCTCACTTCTCAAAGACACTATATGTCTCTACAATTCTTTGTAAAGGCTTTGTCATTTGTTTTCACTTGTCAACATCCCACTTCCATGCAACAAGCCAATTTTATACACTCCATGATTGTGCCACATTAGAGCACCTTCTAAACATGTCACACGTCGGATCAAAGCCATCACACAACTAAGGAAGAAGCAAACCTCAGAACAATTTCTCTTTATATTTTTCTCTAATTTTCTCTCTCTCTCTCTCTCTCTCTCTCTCTCTCTCTCTCTCTCTCTCTCTCTCTCTCTCTCTCTATATATATATATATATATATATATATATATATAATTGAATTAATAAATCACATATATAGTAACATGGAGTTAATCATCAATGGATCGTCGAACATCTAATATCCATAGATTTAAACCCCACATAAACTAGATAAAATACATTTTGCATGCCATGAGTATCTAACTTCAAACACATATGTTGTTCTAGATTCTTTCATATCAATCTAGACAAATCAATAATGAAGCATCCCCATTCTAATCACAAGTGCTTGCCTTCTTAGTTTCACCGATTCATTATAGAAAAATGTACTTTTCCTTATTCTACATATTGAATAGATATTACATTTCTAGATAACAAACTTTGGCATTTGAATGTGTTAGTAAACGAATATATTTATTATTTCTTGCACAATTTACAATACATTGTTTATCTCTAAGTGTGGAATTTTCCCTTCACACAAGGTCTTAGACCCTTTGATATAGATCGGACACTAAGGATTTGATAAGGATTCTTCAATTGTGTGTAAGCCAAAAATTTCCTTACATGGTCTTAAATAAGTCCACAAAGCTTGGTGTGAGGTACTAGATCAATTCGTATCTGAACGTGGATTTTATAGATGCCTCATTGACCTCATTGTTTATATTTAATGAAAATATGGTGAACTTATGATATTAATCCTCTATGTTAAAATTATACTTTTCAGAAGAAGCTCATCGACATTGATTTTCACTCAAGAAGAGTTCAAAATGTCGGACTCGCGTATTTTGAACTATTTCTCGTGGCTTAAAATCACCTAGACTAAGTCAAGTAGAGATCATCGTCTTAATGCTAAGAATTTGGATTTAATTACTTTCTTCTACTTAATGCTAAGGATTCATTGGAATTAAGGATTGAGGTCACCATCCATTTTTATAATTAGAGGGATTTTGAAATATCCCTTATGGGATATTTCTTAAAAATTGCACAAAATATAGAAAATTTACAGCCACATCAAATACTGATTTTACCAGATTTATACAGTAAGGACAGCGAACTAAAGAAACTTAATATTTCCCAAATTAACCACCCAAATTACTTGAAAATATAAAGAGGGCTTGATATTATTATAAATGACATATGGAAACTATTTTTGGCATATTACAGAGATTAAAATGCTGCCAGGAAATCACAGCGAGCCTAGACAACTGGAAAACCCTCCACGTACAGGCTGTAAGTCACCACGCTTGGGAAAGGGGTCGGAAAATGATGGAGGCACCTTCAATATCTTTGCCGCACCCAGCCCAAAAGGCTGCCATGAATTTGATCTAGAGCCCCTCTGATTATCTTCCCCAAATGCCCCCAAAACTAGAAAACCCTCCACATACAGGTTGTAAGTCACCACGCTTGGGAAAGGGGTCAGAAAATGATGGAGGTGCCTTCAACGTGCTGCCACACCTAGCCCAAAAGGCTGCCATGAATCTGATCTGGAGCCCCTCTGATTATCTTCCCCAAATGCCCCCAAAACCCGCAAAATCCTTTCTCTGAAACCTCTGATAATGTCTCTGCCACACAGCCCTGAAAATGGCTCCGAAATGACAGACTAGGGTAGATCTCTCACTACCGAAGAATGCCATGCTAGCTAGGGATGGGTCTCTCACCACCAAAGCTAGTGTCCCTATGGGATTTGATTCCACAAGTTGTAGATGCAACAAGAATAAATTGCATGTGAAGGAGACTAAAAATGTATATGACAAAAGGTTCTTTTCCTTTCTCACTCAGCTCCTTATATACTTCCCACGGAAAAAATCCCCAATAGACCCTAGACGCATTTCTTTCCATGGAGGGGTCAATAAAATAAAAATAACTAAAGTTACTTTTTCATGTTTAAGTCATCTAGGTCCAAAGTGACCCCCAAATGCCAAACATGGATATTAGTACCATGCGGTCCCTTCCCAAAATCCCCCAGCATCCACAACCCCTTAGGTATGACCACAGCTTGGACTCGATTTTACCCTTAGGCCTTTAGTGTAGAAAAGGGGACATTACCCCTCACCATAGCTCCTAGCATCCACGGTTCCTTAGATGTGAACACGACTTGGACTCGACCGGCCCTTAGGCCTTTAGCGCGAGAAAAGGGGACATTACTGATTTGTACATTACTGATTTGCACTATTGTGATCACTCGGTATATAATTAGCACTTTCACTAACAAAAGGTGCAATGTTACATTGATAGTAAAAATATGAGGTTTTGTAGAGTCGTTGAAGTAAGTTCAAGATGCAATGAATAGGTATGTTCACCCTGGGTAGTAAGGCACGTAAGGTTTGTAGGGTTGTCAAAGCAATTCCAAGATTTATTAAAGAGGCATGTGCAATATGGGTAACAAGGAAAAAAACAAATATATATCCCATAACCAATCGACCATTATGTTAGTGAGAGGGCCGTGTTAGTGCAAGTTTTCCCCTATTGGCATCGGGATTGTAATATATTATCATGGGAAAGCCCAACCAATCGAGGTGAGATTTATTTTTGACTAAATGAGGAGTGTTAGAGTTGTAACAACAATTCCAATATGTATGGAGCCAGAAACACCAACCATGTTCGCCGCCATCACATCTCGCCTCCGGTGGCATCACCCAAAGTGAAGACAAAGGAGTAGTGCTCGATAGCCTAGATTCATTCCAAACTTATCAGAACGATTCCACGCCACTACTCCCGATGCTAAAGAGAAAGCCCCCAAAAATGAATAGGTATCATATGCCCCTAATTTTGAACCCGAGATGTCCCAACGATAAGGATACCATAGTTTGTTTTGATTTTCCAAAGGTTGAAACAATGAAACCAGTTGGTTTTTCTGGTAAGTAACAATCTATATATTACTTTCCCATTCATGCATTTATATATTGTACTAATAATTTATAATATTTTTTTATATTTTTGGAACATATAGTCACTTGTTTAGAATAACTTAATGTTATTTAAAATAAAACAATATAACTATCACTTTGAATCAGAGTAATAGAATGATGAATTTTTATGATAAATATGTTATTCTAGCCTAACTACGCATGTGTATACAAGTTTCTTATTGAAATTCCAACACAAGAATGGTTATACTCTATAACATAGATGTAATGCAAGATAAGGTTAGATGAAATTTAGAAACCAAAAACAAACCAATTGAATCCTAAATCTAGTATTCTCAAACAAAATCTCAGATAGAAATGGATTGAAAGGAGAGAGAAGAAAATACTTGCCCTTACCTACAAGTTTCACAACTCCTCCTTTGAGTTGTTGGATATACTCTTGATTGTTGATTGAACTTGCTTGCTTCAGATTTTGGAGTCACTTAGGCAAAGCACCTCCCTTGATTGCTTGGTGAAGTATGAAGGATTGGATTGAGTATGGATGATGGATTGATTGAGTGATAAAAATGGCAAAGGTTTGTTATGGAATTCCAAGTTGTTCCAAGCTTCTTCTCATGGAGGAGAAGATCTAAATTTATAGTTTATGGGTGGAGGATTCAATGGCTAAGATGAAGCCATGTTGGATTTGGATCAAGGGTGGAGAATGCATGTGAGGATTGGAATTATCTAGAATGGAGGATTCTAGAATTTGAATTCAAAATCCATGAAGGGAGAAGCTTCCATTGAATTAAAAATTCAATGGAAGGAGAAGGTTAGAGAGGCTTCTAGATTTAGAAGCCTCTAGATTTAGAGGTGTGAGGATGTGATTAGATTATTATTAGGTTAATAAATGATGTTTAGGGGTGAGGTTACATGGAAAGGCTAGGTGTAGGGATGTGTAGGGTAGGTGGGTAGGTAGATGTAGGAATATTAAATTCCTAGGAAATGTTAATGAAGAATTAAAATAGGATAATAGGATATAATAATGGATTAATGAGATTAATGATGATAAAATAAATGATAAAGGATAAATATTATAAAATGGATTAATAATAATAATTAATCTTGTAATTAATTATTATATGGGTGATGTTGGGATATTTGTGGGACAAGTTAATCGTAATTAACCATGTCGACATTTTAGATGTCTACATTTTTCCCCTCTTTGAAGTGTTATTGTGGAGCAATGAAAGTTCAAATAAAAAGAAGAGAATATGTTATGATGGTGATATGATGCCCCCTCGAGGGGTTAGGCGGGGAGGAAGCGAGCAGTGTAAGCGCTCGAAAAGAGAAGAGGCCTAAGTGAGTAGATGAGTGAGAATGATAGGATGGGAAGATTTGAGGATGCAAAGGATTAGGATTAGAAGATGAGGAGAGAGGATTAAAATATTTGAGGATTAGAGGGAGAGAATGCCCGAGTCAACGATGTAAGACGAGGGGAAGATTTTGGATGTTAGATTAGAGGATACCCCAAAGTAAAGGGGTTAGGTGTTGAGGATTTATGAAGATGTTAGATTTTGAGATGCCCTAGTCAAGGGGGTAGGATTTGATGATTTGAGGATGTTGGATATAATCTTTGTGACATTTGAGGATTTTAAAGGATTTGATGATTGGGTTGGAATGATGAGAAGATGTTATAGGATTCCTCGGCCAAGGGGTGAATATTTTGGATGTTGGATGCGAGATGATAATATTTGGATGTGGATATTGATTGATTGATAAAGGATGGATTGGATAGGAGAATGAGGAGGTTAGATAATTAGTGAGATGATGACGAGGATTAAGTGTGGATGATGATAAGGCTAAAATATGATGATAGAAGGGGTGTGCTACCATAAAGTGCCCATTGTTATCATTATTAGTAAGTTATTGATGTGGCATAGGGCAAGATGCACTAGGGTATAAAGAACGTGATGATTAAAGTGTCAAATGCCTTCATATTCATATCATTAGACATATTAATATTATGATGGTCCTCATATCATTGGACCACAAAAAAGTGGCCTCGTATCATCGGCCGAAATAGTACAAAAATATGGTCCTCATATCATTGGACCATGCAAAATAAAAAGAAAGAAAAGAGGCCTCATATCATTGGCCAAAATGTAAATGCAGACAAGCAAGAAAACACACACAAGCAAAAAACACACATATTGCATTTTTGTATGGATTTTGTGAATGTTTTGATTTTTAGATTTTGGATTTTTTGAATGTTTAGATTTTTGGATGTTGTGATATTTGGAGGTTTAGATTTTTGGATTTTGGATTGTGGATGTTTAGATTTTTGAATGTTTGGATTTTGGATATTAGATTATTTGATGTTGGATGTTGAGATTTTGGAATTGGGATGGGAATGGTTAAGGATAGGTAAGATGAACCGATTCGAGGATGGAATAACTCGTGGGGGATGGAAGGGATGTAAGGTGGGATGTGACTTTCTCTATAAGTCTCGAAGTGTGTTTGGGTAGGATGAAAGGGAAGGATTGAGGGAAATTGGATAGGTTAGATATGATAGGGATTGGTTGATAGGTTAATATTAGGGAGATATGGGATGTGAGATAGATAGGATGAGGGATGTGGTATAGGATAAGATGCATGTTAGACTTCAAAGTGATAGATGTTGTGTGCCCCCAAGTGTAAAGTAGGGTGGCCTATGTGGATGGATGGATGGGTTCAATTTTCCCCAGGTGTAGGGTAGGATGGGAAGTGAGGGGTATCTAAAATGGATGATGCCTCCAACATATGATAGTAAATCTTCCCCAGTCATGATGATGATAGTTGAAAAGGGACATGAGGAGGATTGGATGAAAAGGAAAGGATCATCGTCTACCCACGGATGTTCGATCTAAGGGAAAAAGGATGTGGATGTGATGGATGGAAGGAAAATAACATCAGTGATGAAAAAAAGATGAGCCTAATGACACATGTTGTAAGGCAAGAGTTGGACTAAAACAAAAGTGTGACCAAGGTCTAAAAATACCTAGCAACATGCGAGCCTTATGTCTCTACGAGATCAAAGTGTGTGCGATTGTGATGGTTAATTACCGCTTGAAGTGAAGAATCAATGAGCAAGTATGTGTAGACAAACTAGCCAATGTATAGGGAGTGATTGAGTCAAGTAGGTGGATGGAGGGTGAACAGAAGGCTAAGTCGTGCATTTCTTCATTGTAAACCAAGAATTCATAGCCCCGACAAAGATACATCGATTCTTGTCACAAAATCTCTATCTGCCATCTAGGCATCCATAGCCTGTAGAGATGCTGGAAACACCCCTAGAGAGAGTCTTGAGGTGGATTTTATTTGATATTTTTAAATTTTGAAATGATTTTCTAATATTTTGCTTTTTGACATTTTTATTTTTTTGCATAAGTAGATTCCACTCTCTTGATAACTCTCAAGGGGTTAAGAATCACTAGTGGCTTGATGGGGGATGGAAATGAGTGTGGTGATAACATTGGCTAGAGTGTCAAAAGATGCACCCAAGGGTCTTCACCACAAGTTGATTAAGTGTGTTAAAGTGTGTGGATCTCTAGGAGGACAATTGTGCTTGAATGTTGGAGGTAATGATAGACCAAAGTCACACAATTGTAGTAGGTACTATTATCTTACAACATGTGTGATCAAGCTAATCAAATATTCAAATGAATGGATTGATAGAGGATATGAATGGATGTGATGATAAGAATGGATTAGATACAAAGGGATTTGGATGGTGGATGGAAGGACAATGGGTGGGAAGGAAATATCATTCATGCACAAGTGACAAATTATGTGCTCAATCCACTTTTAAGTGTTTGGTATGTGTAGGGGGATTAAATGATTTGTGATTGGGTTGAGTGGTTAGGATAGTAAGATCAACAAGAGGAGTGGTGGAAATGGTTTTGATGGAGTAGTGGGAGGGTTGTTATTAGTGTTAGGTTTATACCCTAATCCTAAACGAACCTGGATTTTGATGAAGGGAGATGGGTTCACGAATGCCTTGTTCATACATGACTATGCCTTTGCCTCGATGTTTCATATTAGCGAACATATTTGTGGCGAAAGGATATGAAGTGAATGGGGAAGATGATGCCATTTGGTCATCATAATATTGGGGGTTGTAATGTTATCATCTACTAAGAGGTTGAATTTAACGAAGGATGGGAGATGAAATTTGTTTTTATTTTTGGTCAAGCGAGGGATGTTTAGATGTATGATGAGATTTGGATGGCTGGTGATGTTTGGATGTCTAGTGGGATTTAGATGGTGGATGATGGTTAGGGATAGGATTGGGATCAAAATGTTGTGGATAAAGAGGTACAAGGATAAGAATTCTTTGGTTAATAAGGTTTTGGACATGAGACCTAAATTGCATGCAAGGATTGGTCGAATGTCCATGGGTGTGATGGAAATCACAATAATAGTATTCCCCATACTAAGATGGTTTAAGAAGGTTTTGATTGTGTGATGTGATTGGGGGGTGGATGATCATGTTAAAGGTTTTTAGATGATGGAAGATGGTGGTCAAGGATTCTCCTAAAGGAGTGAAGTGGTTTAGGTTAAATGGTATTGGGGAGTAGGAAGCAAAGGTGCGGGGATTGGGTGGATAATGAGATGTCTTAGTTGATTTGGATTTAGGAGTTGGAATAGATTGTTATGGTTTATAAGATGAAGGGGATGGATGAATTAGGATTGGGGGCGAAGTGGATGGTTTGGGCTTGGAGGCCGAAGTAGATTTTGTTGAGTTTGGATTGGTTTGAGTATCTAGTTCTAAGGTAAATGGTTTTGGATAAGGATTATATTGTTTGGGATTAGTAGATGTAGATGCAAGAGATGGTGTAGATTTCGATGATGGGTGTGATATGGGGGTCACATTAGATTTGGGTGATGTTGGGGATGGAGGGATTTGGGAGATGGTGCGGTGTAGGAACCACATTAGATTTGGTCAAGTCGGGGATGATGTAGATGAAGGTGGCATAAGAAGCTCATTAGTTTGGGTAGGAGATGGGGTGGGGAGAGGATTGGTATTGGATGTGTTAGGTTTAGGATTTGGTGACTTAGGAGTCATGTTAGATGTTTTAAGATTGGGGGATGGTGGATTTGAAATAGGATTAGAGGATAGGATAGTGTGAGATTTAGGTGATGAAGGAGATGGATTAGGATTAGATGTGGATGAAGATGATGAGGGTGGCATAGGAGCCACATTATATGGTTTAGGATTAGGGGTAGAAGGGGATGACGGTGACTTAGAGTCATGGTGGATGAGATAGTTTTGATGGGATTAGGCTTAGGTGATGAAGGGAATGAAATAGGCTTAAATGTGGAACTATCTAGAGAAAGTTCGTCAGATGTATCAGATTGGGGTGATGAAGATGACGAGGATGGAGGACTAAGATGGGATGTGGAAGATAATAGTTTTGGGGTAAGTGGTTGGGATTGTTATGGGTATGTGAATGGAACACGATTATAGGTTTGATGATGAATATATTTAAGAGTTGAGGTTTTGGATGATGGTGGATCATTTGTATGAGTTTTGATGGTAGGAAGGTTTTGGTTATAATGATTGATATGGGATTTGGAGGTTGGGGTTTGGGATGGTTGTGTGGGTTTAGGATTGGTGGCTAGATTAGCAAGGACATAAATGAGGTCCTCTTAGTCTAGGTCAAAGTTAGTGAGGTGGTCAAAGTCGATGTAATTAGCTTGAGGGAATAATGGTTTATTTTGTTTAGGTCGAGGTGTGGATTGAGATGATTTCGGTTCCTCAAGGAGGAGATTAATGGGGTGAGGGGTTAAGATCTTATAGTTTAGGGGGTGATTGGTTGATTGAAGATTGAAGGTTAGATATTTTCTAATTAAGTTGTTATATGGTTTTTAAGATGCTAGAATTCGACATGAGATGGCTGATTTGGATGATGAGGATGGGATTGGTTGAGGTAGGATGTTAATTTTGAGATTTGTTTATTAAGGTGTGTTGGATCTTGTGTGGGATAAATTGATATGGTTGACTTTGATGTGTGGGGGATGATGGGATAACTTGGTTTATGGATTTAGAAAAGAGGTATGGGTTTGGATGTTTTTTTTTGGAGAGGATAGGGATTGAGGGTCAAAGGCCATGGTTGGATATGATGTGTGGGATTAGATTTGAATTAGGATTATTGATTAAGGATGGTGATGGGATTAGGATTGGGATCATGTGATTAGGGATAGTTAATTATGATGATGTTTGATTGATTAAAATTTTAATGTGATAAGATGGTTAAGGGTGTTCACAAGCACACAAAAAACATGCAACACACACCCTAACTAGTCAAGTGGGATTGCAATCAAGTTATAGCTCGCTTTCAATACCACACACCGATGATGGTGCCATAATTGGCTCTCCACCTATGTGTCAATGTGGGGTCGGATAGCGAGTGATCTTGGGGAGTGTGACCTCCTTGCACTATAGCTCAATATACGGCCAAGAGGTTGCCTAGTCTAGGATGCACGAGCTCACTAGGGGTGTCCTTGATATACCTTGCGATACGTGGGGTCAAGTCTATGTTGCAAGGATGTTGTATAAGACCTAGGTTTTGGGACATGGAAGCCCCTCACTTAACATCTCTCTTAAAACAAGAAAGTGTTTAGCCAATAATGACAACTATCCTTGAATTTATATACCCCACTAGAACATGGGGTGTGTTTACATGCGTGGAGGTGAATCCCACATTCACGAGACCCCTAGGACTACAATAAGTGTGTGGATGTCACTTCCACATCACGCTACCCCCTAAAATGAAAAAGGGAAGGAAAAATAGCCACTTTTGATCCTCAAGATCGTCTAGACACGAAAGGAGAGCATACACGGTGTCTTCTTTGGTTCAAAACAAGCGGGAACATGTAACACAATAGAACAATAAACGCACACACAACAATAAAAATTAAAAATAAAGTTTATATAATGGGGGCCTTCAACAAGGGGACTGTAAGACAAAAGGATTAGTAGTTTTTTTTATACCCAGATGTTCTTGGATTGTTCGAGCTGCAAGACAAAGGGTTAGTAGTTTTGGTTAATTAGTATCCTACAACCACAAGTGTTAGACCAATACTAATCGAATATTAAATTTGACAGAGTTTCCCCTTATTCTGTGATATTCTTGTAAAAGCAAAATGTAAGAAGTTGCAAAACACCAAAAGTGTGATTAGATTGGTTAAAACTAATGCAAAACTATTATCGAGAATAAGCGCGTTGTTACGGTGTCAAAAGCATTATTTCAGGACATAAGCACCGTTAGAGAACAAAAGCGTCAATCTACTCAAAAGTGCTAAAATAGTAACAAAAGTGCTAGTTTCTTGACAAAAGCGCCAATATATGCTCAAAAGTGCCAAAACAGAAATAGACAGGGTTAACAGAAATCAAATTTTAAAGTCTATACAAAAGTGTTGATATACAGACAAAAGCACCACTATATCCACAAACATGCCACTTTATCTGCAAAAACTCCAATATGAAAATGTGCTACTTTGCAGGGCACATGCGCTACTTTTCGCAAACGCGCTTCTTTGTGTGCAAACGTCTTTATTTTGCGTGTAAACACGCTACTTTGCCTGCAAATGACAGAAACAGACAAAAATGGAAATTTTGGGGTTTTAAAGGTTAAAAAAAGCACTGAAGTATTTACAAAAGTGCCATGAGTTTTACAAAAGCATTGTTTCAAGTCAAAAGCACTGAAACGAAAGACTATCACAAAAATTTGAAATTTCAAGGGGTAAATCTCAACAAAAATTTCTCAAATTTGGACAATTTGTTTATAATATGAAATGCTACTAAAAGCAATCAAAATTTTAGGGGGTAAGCCCCATGGTGGGTGCCAAAATGTAATGCAAGAAAAGATTAAATGAAAGTTAGAAACCAAAAACAAACAAATTGATTCCTAAATCTAGTCTTCTCAAACAAAACCTCAAATAGAGCAATGGATTGAAAGGAGAGAGAAGACAAATACCTAAACTTACCTACAAGTTGCACAAATCCTCCTTTGATGTTTTGGATTTGCTCTTAATTGTTGATTGAACTTGGTTTCTTCATATTTTGGAGTCACTTGGACAACACCTCTCCTCGATTGCTTGATGAATGCTTGATGAAGGATGAAGGATTGGATAACTGGATTGGATTGAAGATGGATGGTGGATTGATTGAGTGATAAAAATGACAAAGGTTTGTTATGGTTTTCCAAGTTAGTCCAAGCTTCTTCTCATGGAGGAGAAGATCTAAATTTATAGTTAATGGGTGGAGGATTCAATGGCTAAGATGAAGCCATGTTGGATTTGGATCAAGGGTGGAGAATGCATGTGAGGATTGGAATTCTCTAGAATGGAGGATTCTAGAATTTGAATTCAAAATCCATGGAGGGAAGAAGCTTCCATTTAATTAAAAATTCAATGGAAGGAGAAGGTTATAAAGGCTTCTAGATTTAGAAGCCTCTAGATTTAGAGGTGTGAGAATGTGATTATATTATGATTAGATTAGGTTAATAAATGTTGTTTAGGGGTGAGGCTACATGGAAAGGCCGGGTGTAGGGATGTGTAGAGTGGTGGGTAGGTAGATGTAGGAATATTAAATTCCTAGTATAAACATCTAAATTCCACTTTTGCAATCTTATTGCTAAAAGCATGCAAATCACTCACATTCTTACCATTTTCGTTATAATTAGTGATTTCCACTAATTAGCCAACGTTTTCTTACCATTTTGGTCAATTAACAATGTATTGGTGATTGCCTAATCTCTTTCGCATTCAAGATGCCACTTTACGACAAATTGTAAGTCAAAATCATCTTCCAAACAGACAATTAGTGATTATTAGCTAATTAAGCCTATTTTACTCTTGTTTTGGTCAATACACCCTATTATTGGCTCAAACCCCTCTTTTAACCACTCAAAATCACCCTATTTCCCTCCACAACATCTCAACAAACTTCAAAAGCTTATCCTAGCCACCTAATTGACCCTAAGGGGTTGATTAAGGCTCCGCACATCTTAGTCACTTGTTAATTCACTAATTGTGATTAACAAAGCTTAATTATGATGAGCAATTCTTAATCTAATTTGTGCTTTTAGTCCCGATTCACCAAGATGCTAGATTTCCTCGAAGAAAAACTATAAAAAGGACTAACCAAATACCTTTAAACTTAACACCATGCTTTGAATTGCATATCATATAAGAAATATGATTTATAGCCAAGCTCAATCCTTGCCTCAAGTCTTCAATGGGGTTAGTAGATGGGTATCCAATATGATCTTGTAGTCATTGTTGGAGAGACCATCTCACCTTCCTTGGAGTAGAAACAACTCCCAATTTGATTGCTCCTAGATCTATTTAGGTCTATGTTAGTTAATTGAACATACTAGTAGGCATGCTTTAGCTAGGTTTTGAATTATATTCATGTTAGTTGTTTCAAGCATTCCATTAAGCTTTTATCTTTGATGTAACTATTGTTAGATTCAATAAGCATTAGCTCAATTAGACTATGTGGTGTTAGTCTTAGCTTTGCTTGGAACTTTTAGTAGTCTTCACCTAGGAAATGTTAGTGAAGAATTAATATAGGATAATATGATATAATAATGGATTAATGAGATTAATGATAAAATGAGATGTAATAATGGATTTAAAGGATTAATGATGATAAAATAAATGATAAATGATAAAGGGTAAATATGATAAAATGGATTAATAATAATAATTAATCTTGCGATTAATTATTATATGGGTGATGTTGGGATATTTGTGGGACAGGTTAATCGTAATTAACCATGTCGACATTTTAGATGTTTACAATAGAAACTATAACGCATCGACCCTAGACACCAACATTATAACTCTAGAAAAGTCATTTTTTTGTTGTTTATCCACCTTTGGGTGATGAACTTCATATATATACTCCTGATTATATCAAGGTTTTTGATTATTATATAAATAGATGGTCTCAACGACTTTTTTTATCGATACGAAAAAGAGATATTCTATGAGTTAAAGGGGAAGGACCTTTTATATTTAAAAATGCGAGAAGATGGTTTATACAAAATAAAATGAAATAAACTTGTTTCCAAATCATAAATGGTGGTTTATTGTAATTAAAAATTAATATCAATTACAACTTATCGCGGAAATAAAGTTAGGTCAGTTTAATGCATATGATAAGTATAATATAAGTAGAATTCATAATGTATAAAAGAAAATGAGTATTCAATGCATAGAAAGGAGAAGAATTAAATGCTAAAGTGTAAAGTGGGACGAAATTTAAGGGTGGCGAATTCAACTACCATCTATATCATTTCTTAAATAAATGAAACATTAAAGATATATGACTTAGTCTAGCTATATGAAAATACATATCAATAATTCTGGTGTGAGGACATTTATTCCGGTGTGGGAGTATTTTTGTCGGGGTAACTCTCTTTTTGGAAAGAGTCTTTCATCCCACAATATAACCTATGCATTCGATGCCAAGCAAGTCTTAAACTTCCACACACACATCATATGTATATTAGATACTACAAGAATTAATGACGCAGACACTTCATAACACGTTAATGGAGGCGAGTCCTCCCAACCGACTTTGTAAATACAAGGGTAACCGGTCTCTTGAGACCTGAGATATTAGAACCCGGGTGGGTGGGTGGTTGGATGGGTGGCGAGTGGAGAGGCCCCACCATCACGCCAGACCCTTAAACCCTATAAATTATATCTACCAAACACCCTGCCATGATTCAAGATTATACTTAAAAGTTGAACTAAGAGTACTTTGATATTGATCAGAAGTACACAGTTATAATGTTGAGCTCGTTCCTTCACTACCAACATGAACAGAGTGCATCTATTCATTCGTACGAATGTTCTAAAATCGCAGATAGACCAATACCAAACCAGCAAATTCAGGGTCTCAGTTTTACAACAATTGCATTACAATCCCATCTTTTAGCTACGTATCAATTTAGTACCATTCTCCAAGATTACCCAATTCAAAATTCCAAGGAAAAATATGGGTTTTTGGGCATCATCAAAGATTTGGATGCTCAGGAAGCAATGCGTATTGTACATCAACAAGATATTTCTTGTTATAGCCCTCTCTTACAGGAATGCACCAAAGTGGGGGCTCTGGAAGATGGAAAATCAATTCACGCTCAACTAATTAAAACTGGAACTATGGGAAATGATATATATCTGGAAAACCAGGTTCTTAACATGTACGCCAAGTGCCATTGTTTTGAGGATGCGCACCATGTGTTTGACAAAATGCCTGAACGAAACGTCGTCTCCTGGACTGCTCTCATTTCAGGATATGTTCAGCATGGAGAAGTGAAGGAGGCTCTGGAGTTGTTTCACATATTGCAATGGACGGGGGTCCGCGCCAACCAGTACACCTTTGGGAGCGTTCTCAGTGCTTGCGCTATGGTAGACGATGCTATCCAGAAAGGCGACATGATTCGCGTATGTGCAATTAGAATCGGCAAGATGATTCATGGATATGCAATTAGAACTGGGTTTGAGTTTGATGTCATTGTAGGGAATGCTCTTGTTAGCATGTATGCGAAATCTGCAGAAATGAAGGATGCATGCCAAGTGTTTGATAAGATGCCTGAGAGAGATGTTGTTTCATGGAATTCTTTGATCGCAGGATATTCTCAGATTGGGAATGTAGAGAATGCTCTGAAGCTTGTTCGTGAAATGCAATGTGCAGGTGTGTCGCCAGACCATTTTACCTTTGTGAGTTTGCTTGGGATTTGTCAGAGTCTGCATGCTTTACAACATGGTAAGCAGGTGCATGGTTATTCTATAATTGGATTCATGTTAGACGTTATTGTGGGGAATTCACTTATTACCATGTATGTTAAGTGTGGTTGTTTGGAGGATGCAAGAAGAGTTTTTGACAAATTGCCTGATAAAACTGTGGTGTCATGGACTGCCATTATTTCAGGCTATGTTCAGCAATGTCTTTATGTGGATGCTATTGATTTTTTTCGTAAAATGTTGCAGACCACAGTGAAGCCAAATCAGTTTACCTTTTCTAGCGTTCTCGGTGCATGTAGTAGTTTAGCAGCTTTGGAGCATGGTAAGCAAGTTCATGCTCATATTATTAGAAATGTGGCTGAATTCACCGCATTTATCAGAAATACTCTTATTACCATGTATGCTGAATGCGGGAGCATTGGTGATGCGAGGAAAATATTTGAAAAAATGCCTGAAAGATGCTTGGTCTCTTGGAATGCAATGATTGGGGGCTATGCTCAGCACGGTTGTGGTAAGGAAGCCCTTAAATTGTTTGAAACAATGCGAAGCGAAGACATGGAGCCAAATCCTGTCACCTTTGTTAAGGTTCTATCTTCTTGTAGTCACGAAGGCCTAGTGGATGAAGGGTGGTGTTACTTTGAAATGATGACCAGAGATTATGGTATTCTTCCTGAAACTTATCACTATGCTTGCATGGTTGACATTCTTGGACGAGCTGGGCATTTCAAAGAGGCAGAGAGTTTGATCACGAACATGCCATTTGAACCTGATGCTGGAGTCTGGGGAGCCTTGATGGGTGCCTGCAGAATCCATGGAAATTTGGAACTAGGAAAACATGCTGCAGAGTGGCTTTATGTGTTGGAGCCAGAAAACACCGCTGCTCATGTTCTTCTTTCACACATTTATGCCACTGCCGGCAAATGGGATGATGCAGCGAGGGTGAGAAGATCAATGAGAAACAGGGGCTTGCAAAAAAGCCAGGATGCAGTTGGATTGAGATCAGGAATAAGATTCATGCTTTTGTTCTGGAAGACAGATGATATTCAGGTTGACAAGATGTATGCATCGTTGGATGTCTTGAACAGGCAAATCAGAGGGAAGAATACCTTCTGACAAGAAATTTTTGTGGCACCAAAATGACAAACTGGATATTGCCTTTAGGCTTTATATGCACATAGCCTAGGACACTAATTGGGATCATCAAGCATCTTAATGTGTATATTAGCGGATGCCATAAAATGCATGCCAAGATTGCCAGATGAAGAATTAATTGTAAGCAACATTCATATTCTGAGAATGGAACACTACCTCAAGTGTTATTCCTATTTTCTCTGGGGATTGGTAGGAATTTGACAGTGTCCAATATTGTATGAAGGAGACAGGTATGTATCATCTTACCTTATTGTCTCAGGTGTTGCTGTTCATGTGGCATGTCTTGAACTAGGTTCAAATTGCCATGAATATCTCTCTATAGTGCCGCCGATTGTTCCCTTGATAATGTGATTATTTTCTACTATTCCAGCAGACACAAGAAACGGGCTAGAGAAATTCAAGGTAATGAAAGGTGAAGAGGTTGAGTTTTAAGTGACAGTTTCATTTTCCATATTCTTATGGTCTGATTCTAATGGAGCTAGTTTGAAATGATATCTATAATGCTCCATTTGAACTTGAGATTTGGTCATTAATTGACAAGAACACATTCTGCTGTTGCTTGGAAAAATTGCATCTTTTCTTCTGCAGTGTTTTGAGGATCTATAGCAAATGAGAGAAAATGGTAGTCTTCCTTTCAGCATAAAAGAAGAAGCAAGTTGGTATTTTTCAAAGTTGGCTAATGTTATTAAAAATACAACTACTCGTTTATGTCAGCAAGTGGTTTCTTATTTACAGAATCAGGACAGAGCTCAGAACCATCAGACAGAGCAACCATTTGAGGTATTATGTCCCTGATCTTTCTGTTAAATTAATTTGAATATCAATGTCAGGATGAGATCTAGCAAATGACGGGAAAGAGACAGAGTCTCTGGTCATATAATCCAAACATGCCAAAATATGTTATTCATGAGAACAAATAAAGTTAATGAAAAAAAGAAAATCTGCACTTCTGTATTTATTATGACTGCCCAGTGGACAAGTATTCAGGTCAATGACTCGGAAAAGTGGCTTCAATAAAATGGAAATTTGAAAAAGTCTTAGAGATTGCAAATTGAAACATTTTCGATCAAGATGAGATTAAAAGAGGGAATGTAGTGACAATAAAGAGTTTGTCATTCGGAGCATTGCATTATTTAGGCAGATAATTTTTATGACCACATTTCCTAGTAAAAGCAGGAACTGACAGAAGAATGAAATGATGTGCACGTCAAATTGACTGAGTTTTTTTCACGATTATAATTAAAAGCAGTAAATGGTGCTGGATAATATACCCTGAAAAACAGTAAATTGATGAAATTGTCATTCTGCATAGATTGAAGTGAACCCATTTAACTGTTAGCAACAGCAACAATCCGGAAGAGACCATTATTTGCCTGTGCCAGGAATCTATTTGGATAATGGTCACACCTCTGCAGGCAACTTTCGGAAGCTTATGGGAAAGTGGACAATATGGGCCACAAATGCAGTGGCCTTTTTAGGAGTTGGCGACTTAGGAACACCTGTAGGAAAACGATTGCGGTGGGAGGCAACAACTGAAGTAGACAAGAAGTATATAAGACCACTATTTTTCCCTAATTTTGGAGAAAGGGAAATAAATCAAATGCTTCCTGGAAGGGTTTATTTCTTCATGCCAGACACTTCAGTAATGGCCTTTAGAGCAGGGTAGAAAACTGCCAAATTGCCCTTTAGTTGTATTACTCTGTTTGCAATCATTTCTTATGCATTCTAGACGCCTTTGTGAGCCGGGGATCTGATGACCAATTACTTCATCACGAGGCTCTGCGCCCTTCGAGGTTTGTCCCTCCTGACAAGACCAACATTTTAGAGTTGGAATTCACTCTGCACATTGGATGTATATGTTGTCTTCCCACTGTTTCAACATTGTGGGCTTCATTAACTGTGAGAGCACATATGCATGTATTTGTTTTGTTCAATGTTGGAACTTCTTGTTGTATTAAGCTTGTTGCATGAGTTCAGGTTACATGTATAGTAAATAGTAAACTTATCTTAAGTAGGTTGTAATTCTTTGACAGTATGAGTGCTTAGAGCACAAGGAAATTTATAACCTAGAAAGAGTCGAGACTTGGAAGATAATTCCGACCCTTAACAACTTCTACTCACACTGCCTAAAAGACATAGGAAAACATTTATAGTTGAATATCGTAGCAGGTATGCAACCCTACTCAAGCACAAGTGAAGTACACTACTCAAAAGGCGAAAGAGATGCTATTTCCAAATTTGCACCATGTAAATATAATCAAAGCTCATAAAACAGTAAAAGCTTTCTGGTAAGTGGCTCTTGATGATCATTGATGCTTTAATGCTAGAGGTAGCTCACTTTGTGACTTTCAGACTTCCAACTTATATATCACTGTGAGCACATGTCGATACACAATGAAGGGCACCAAGCTTCTTCCTTTACCATATGTTTATGTTATCCAAGACAATGGAAGCTTGAGACTTGAGCATACATCTTACACATATAAGATTGTAAACTTTAAAAAGAAAATAATGATTACCAAACTAAGAACTAACTCACCTGGTCTGCATACTGAAACTAGTAAATGGATAGTGATACCAGCAGACAGACACTCTTGAAAATAATGTAAGAAAAAATATCTGCAAAATATACAACTTAAAAGAAATAGAAGGTGAAAGACATCGTTCTTAACTTGTCCATTCTATAATAATAAAAATGAATCTTAAAATGTTTAATTTAAAGATATTTTTTCTCAAACACAATTTTCTTAATGTGTTTATATAGGATGATATTGAATGTAAATACACACGTATATGCAATTATAACTTGATTCATGAAATCCTTAACCAAAAGATATGTTTTACATACACAATGTTAAAAGTCATCTCTCATTTTTACTTTTGTTTATACTTATTTACTATTTTATCAATATGTTTAGAGTCAAAGGTAAGGATAAAGAGACAATGAAGATACACAACAATATTTACGACAATGATAATATACTTCCCAACAAAGCTAAGGATGAACTACATCATCCATACATTTAAAAGACAAAAACAGTCGTCATTATCATTAACTTGTGAAACAATCATTACATTTAATATTAACAAGTTTGTGATCAACATTCAATGAAGGCTCGTTGTATGGAAATGAATTTGAAGGATATTGGACAGTAACTCAAATAAGTTTCCCTATTACAATCCTTACAAATCCCTTAAATAGTTTTTTTTGTCTTTGTATTTTTCAACTCAATCAAAAACATTTAATGTTTGTTGCGTAGGAGGAAGAATTTATTCTTTGATGACAATTTGATAAATAGTATGTTTTTAATTCTCTTATAACTAGCAATCGTATGTGAAATGTACGATGGAAACGCCGAAGGGTATGCATCGAGGAAGTGAAAGTGGAGGGACTGGAATAACGAAAGAGGAAGAGAGTCGAAAAGGAAGGGGTAGAGGGATGAGAAGTCGAAGGACAGGGAAAGTGTTGAGGGGGACCGATGCCAAACTTTTCTTTCCTACAACCACATGCCATTATTTGTCAATTGTTAGAAGGAAAAAAGGGTTGCGGTGTTCAAGATATCATGGAAACGTTTTTTGGAGATATCTTAGAAGGCAAGGAGTGGTTGATCAATACAACCAATGTCAATAGTTGGTCGTGAAATTAGTACTTGTTTTTATGGTACTTAGAACACACTTAAGTGTAAAGTGAATTCAACAGCACATATTGCGGGACACTTTAGAGATAGGGATTTGTGTAGTTTACCGTGATCCAAAATATTGTCTCCATCTCACTTGCATTTTCCATGAGAGCCCAATTTGTTCTTAAAGGGGAGAAAGTAAAAAATGAGAAAAATCCAAGAAGTTTCGGTGTTTGAAACCCAACCTCATGAATACAACATACCATGTTCCTTGTTCGTGGCTAGGGAAGAAATGGCTCCTATGTCTTTCATGCATGGGTTCTATCTAATCTTTGATTGGCAAGAAAGACAACCATCGGTCTCAGATGCGCCAAGGGTTATCCAATGGTGACATCACAACTATTGACATAAAAAACAATTTTGCTATTATTTTATTTTAATTATTTGGCATCAAGTTTTTTGATTTGGAGTTTAATTTGTTAGATAAGACAAACACATGATTGAAATGTTGGAAATAAAAAGGTGGGAATAAAATACATGCATGACATACACCTATACCACATCTCAGAGTGTCCGCATTGAAAAAATATTTACTATTTGTGGTCCACTTTATCGTCTCAATCTCGCTTGCTTGACCGGACTTTCCATATTGTTGCATCCCATTAAATTGAATTATTGAAGCAAAAATCTTCTTACAACCACGATGTTCAACACCTTTCTCATTGAGTTTTTGTTTTCAGAATGATTTTCCACTAACAAGTCTTCATAGTGGAAGTGATTAAATGAGCACAACATGGACATACAAACGACGCCACTTCACTTGAACTTCTTGTCGATTCGGGTTTGTTTGGGTCAACCATATTTAAAAAATAGTCTATTTTAGGGAAGAAGTAGAGTAGGAGATATCTCTTCTATAAAATTAAGATATATCTTCTTTTATCAAAACGAGATACCAACTTGTCCATTAACAAACATCATAAGCAAAAATAAATGTACATAACATTAATATATTTTATTATATAAGATTCTCCTCAAAATTTGAATATGCCAAAACAATTCTCGATTCACGCATGTCATCCTTGCGCAAGGGCCATGCTAATATTCTATGTATCGTTACAATTTAACATTTTAAAAAGAAAAAAGTAAAAAATAAAAAATAGAAACAAGAAAACAAGGTTCTCCTTCGGTGTACAATTGGTTATGGGCCCCACATTAAAATCAGGTGTTACCTACTAAAGTTAATATTTTATTAATTAATCCTGCCTTTTCCACGATTCTTTGACAAGTTGACAGGTGTGGACCACTTGTCCTTTGGTTGAATGTGCAGGTTGTGGAAGAAAATTGATGAGGCAACATATTAGTGGTAAAAATAGAGGTCATATTGTTCTGGTCTTTCATTCATTCATTCCCGAAATATTGTATTCCCTCTGATTTCCTAAAAAAAAGTTATTAAATTTAGAGGTTACGGGCCTGGGAAATTCATGAAGCTCAACGAAGGAGTGATCAAGGTCGAGGAATTTGTAATAGTGCCTTTGCCGCCAAGTCGACATTTCTTTGAACTCCATGGTTTGTGCTTTGCTGCTGGTGAAGATCATTGGCTCGAAACCGTGACATTTCATCAAGCAACAATTAAGGATGATCCAATCAATCTGAGATACATGCTAAATGACACCTGTCATTTATGGCCTGAGGAAATTACAAATGAAGAGTAAACAATCAGAGTGATAAAATCAGTGTAGCACAGCTACATATAGTGTTTTAAGCACCCTCTTGTATGAGCAGGTCTGTATCAGTCAATTGCATTGTATCTTCTTCAATGCCCGGTTGGCCATTTTAAGAAGGCCTCTAGGCACCCAATAATCTTGTTTCAACACTGTTTTAAGTGATAATTACATCACCAAGTAATACCCAAAACAACAAAGGAACCCTATATGCAATGTTTGATCTTGCATTCCCTGCAATGGGTGTGTTTCTGATTTTCCAACGCCAAAGTTGAGGGTTGAAATCGCCATGCTTGCAATGTGTGAAGTATCGCCTCTCGCCTGCAGTTTCTTGAATCATCCACGTGTACAATGCAACAACTGTCAGATGGATGTATTTTAGACCGTTTGATGGGATGCAGAGCAGGCTATGTCCACCGTTAGATTTTCAATGCATGCACGGAAGCATGCTCTGGTGCGTTGATCCGCTGACGGTGTCAGTTTCAAGAAGTCTTGTTTCAAATAGATATACGCCTGTGGCGTGAATATATTAACATTTGTTGCTTTTGTGTGTAAGTAAGTTTCATGCAATTTCTTCTCCATATATTTTAATTGTTATGTTTGAAATGTCTATAGACCTTAACTAGGTTTGGGATGAGGATATTGGAGCTTTGAGAGAAATATTATTGGGACTGGGTGTAAGTATAATGCTTGTTATGTATAGACATTTCTCTTCTAAATTTATTGGTTAGTATGTGCATGCACATACATGAATTGTTTTACCTATCCAAATAATTTATTTTCATGAACAATAAATCACTTTATTTTCCATAATAGAAAATAAACTATCAAGTGACATAGAATTATACCAAGTGTAATGGGAATGTGTAAGAGAGGTACAAGATGGAGTCATGACAATAAATAGATGTCAGGTGGTTGTATTGACACCAATGCCAATGTAAATGAATAACATTTGGACATTGTGGAAGGATACGAACAACTTGTCAGTATTCTTTTAAATAAATTTATAATAATTTATTTCAAATAGTTATATTATAATTTTTATTAAAGCTAGTATCTTCTTTTTTCTCCTCTCTTTCTCCTCTCTATTATCAAGTTAACTATGCGATGGAAAGAGTGGAAATACAAGATTGATCACAACTGCGGAGTTTTTATTAAGTTTTGAATGATTGGAAGCTTAGTCTTTATGCATGCAATCATATGGGCTTTAACCAATTACAAAGTTATCACTGCTTAACAAAATTTAAGTACTCTTCACCATAGGTTGCCTTTTGTAAATAAAAATTGAATTTGTTGGTGTGGGAAGTGGTTCTATAGTAGCAATGCACTACGACCAACCACATCACATCACAACTAGGTTTAGATGAATATAACTCAATTAATAAGACCCACTTAAAATAATTGGAATATATCTAGATATATTCTAGGAACATAGTAACATTAAAATAATGGAAATGCATGGGAAAATAGGGTTTTAGAATAATACAAATTTTGTTGCAATTCAAGAATTACTCATTAGAAATAGATAGTGCATAACATATCCATATAATGACGCAAAGTAAACCTAGAATAATTAGCATGAAAAGAAAACCTCGACTAAAAATGTATCTCTCCTTTAGTGGCTAGATTAGAAATGTACCAAGACGAGCTTATGAGAATTGTCAATAGAGAAAATCATATTTGAAGGCCTTGTCCATTTTCTTAAGGGCTTTGAACACATTGTTCACTCTTTTAGAATCATCATTGAGTTTATGGGAAACTACTATTCTTTTTTAAAACCCTAATATAGTCATAACACGTTACAAACCCTTAAAAATAGAGGAGTTAATCGGGACGTGTTATCCCTCCATTATTACCAAGCACCTATGATTCTCGAAGCAGTTTGGTAAATAATACACCAAGTATAATGTAATCAATTAGCGATTCGTTGTAATACAAGTGTCCCAACCCTTATCACTTTCAATCTATAAAGAACAAAGAATATTTAAGATATTATTCAATTAATTGTGCGATATGTGGGCATGGCTAACATGCAAAAATAAACAAGGGCTTCCATTGAGGAATTTCACATAGAAATTGGAAGTGTTGGTGAGGAATGAGGAGGTTTTCAATAGGAACCTTAAACATTATTTTAACGAATTTTTCTAGAGAAGGTCCTTCGGATCTTCATTTTTTTGACCTTAAGGTCGAGAGTATACATACCTTGATGTCGGATGAGGCCCTCATCTTTTTAACTTGAAGCTTGAGAAATTGTATGCTCATACACCTGGACAAGTACATCAATCTCCTCTCGACAATCTAGAAAATAAATGCCCTAAAGAACCTCAACATAATGTCCCATCTAGAAAGCACTATAGCCACATATGAAGAAGTCTAATATGAGAATGTAGAGATTTTGAAAGCATAATTTAGACACATAGTGGAAGATCCCCATAATGACGTGATTAAGTACATTTGGGATTTGAAGGTGGTGCAAAGGGAAGCGAAGAGTCTTACACTAATCTCCAAATTGATCTTGGTATTTACATAGGATTTCTCTTCCGCCCTACACCAAAGAGAAGCAACACTCCCAAGTTAAAGAGTTAGATGTGTAATTGCAAGAGAGGAAATCTCACATTGTGTCGACCAAGGACCATTTTGATATTACGAGGGTCTTGTTATGATGGATGAGAAAGAAATTAAGAAAATAGTGTATGTTTTGAGTGAATAGGATGTGGGATGCAAAAAGAGAGGTATGAGTAGTAGATGATATGGAAAACTCTCTAGTATGCATCGAGAATGAAAGCAACACAATTATTGAGGAAGCCATACATATAGAAGATATAACACTTATCAATGTTCCACACATGCGGTGAATCCCTAAGGTGCCCTGGTTAGGCTTTAGATTAAACTCCAATTTCAATACTCCTAAGAATCTTGTTGAATTTGTAACCACCTAATTTTGGTACAAGACGTGTGGCAATAACACTTTTACTACCTTTTAGGCACTTGGACCACCCATGCACATTAATCTCTTTTTGCGTACTTTTCCTCTTTCACTCGATTCGCTTGACTAGTGTCACCACTAATTGATCATGACACTCTCATATGTACTTTAAGTTTGTCTCACAACACTCACTACACATTTTGCAAACTTATGCATTGTTTTTTTTTGTTTTGACCCCTAACTTATTGGAACCTTTTGACCACTATTGGCGACACTTGACTCCTATCAACATTTGTAATGGTCATGACCATTATTGGCATTTTCTTCTTGTCTTATGTGTTTATGGCCATATAAAGTATAATGCCATATTGAATTTATTAAAAGAGTATCTTTTGAAGTGGATTCAATATGGGGAGCAATTCAAATTTCTTGGCATTTCTTTTGCTTTTGATAACACTCCTTTTGATTTATAGCAATATGTCCTCGATATGGTTGAGAACAAGCTTTCCTTTTGGATTACCAAGACTCTCTCTTTAGCTTGGAAATTTCAAGTGTGCCTTAATATTCTTGCCGCATTTACCCACATCTATCACTCCTCTTATTGGGCTCCTTGAAGGATACTTATCATGAACAACTAAGATTCTTAGAAATTTTCTCTAGGCCAATTCTAAGCAAACCAAAGGCTTTTATAAAGTCACTTGGGAGGTTTGCCTACATGTAAAACATTGCTTTATGTGCTAAATGGATGATTAGGGCCAATGACGGAAGCAAATCCTAGAAGAAATAAATTCTTAGACATTACATCTTTGTTGGTAAAATTTATCAAAGAAATATTGGGGTAGATACCCTTATATTTACTTATGCATCGATTCTCTTTGATAAAGATTTTATATCTCAATTTTTTTGTTAATGATAAAGTTGTGGATATAATTGTTTTGTCTTCAAAACCAAACAAAAGTTGAGAAAGTGGCGCCATAATTCCAACATTTGTAGGATCTCTTAACTCACTAGCAGAGTGCCCCCGCACCATGAGTTGTGATCCACAAGATCTACCGTTATTGGGCTCTCCACCCGTGTGCTACCCTCTTTGCTACTGGACATAGGTGGAGTTGCTTCCATAAGCCGATTCTCATCACATGTAAATGGTTGTTTCTCCACTCTTGAGAGAGAGAGAGAGAGAGAGAGAGAGAGAGAGAGAGAGAGAGAGAGAGAGAGAGAGAGAGAGCCACCCTATGGGAAGTTCGTTGTCGGAACTTCTCGGTGACCATCACTAGTGTAGGGTGGTAAGATAATGGTTGAATCTCTGCGACTTGGTTGGGTGTCCTTCCTTTTATAGATGTTATGCCACATTCCCTAGTGTTGCTCCTACTGTACATGGTTTTCATTATGCTTATGTATTAATGTGTTTTCTTGATATTACTTTGCTATGTAACTATTTCTTATAATATTTCGTTAATTTTTAACCTTACTTTTTTGTGTGGAGACCAAACATACATACTAGGCCAACCACCCACTTTATTGTAATCACCTTATATTTTCTAATAATGTATTAATTAATATAATGACACATTCTAATATTAAAGAAACCCCTCCTCACTAAACAATAAGAACTTGATTTTACATGCACTTAATAAATTTCTTTCTCTAATTTTTGTTTTTAAAACACTTTATATTTTTTAATATTTATTTACCTATAAACTTTTACTTATAAATTCTACTTATATTTAATGGAATCATCTTTAAATGTATTTTTGTGAATTGTTTAAATTATTGAAACACAATTATATTAATAAAAAATAAATCAGATAGTTACAATAAAAAGGTAATCCAACAAGATACAACATAAAAGATACAATAACACAAACAACACAAAATAAAATTATTAAGATTTAGACACAAGCCACCACAACACCCAAACCAAAAACCAAACCAAACTTTTAATTTATTGGCCACATCACATCCACATGCACGGAAACGTAGTGGCTATAAGTCTACGACCAAATATCTTGATGACTCAATTCAAATAGGTTTTTTTATTATTATTATTGCTTCCGTAATGTTTTGATTTGAGCTTGGCGAATTAAGACGCCTTTAATTATCTAATATATATTTTACAAAGTATGTTAGGATAAGATGTGATGTGACCACTATGTTAGGATAAGATGTGCCAATCACATGGCGGGCCTTCTTATAACTTTTTAAGTTTATAACTTATGGTTCAATTTTCTATCCCACTTTCCGTGAGGTTGTTTTGGCATTTAATAAAGTTTTCAACGCCACTATTATGTTAGGGTAAGATTTCCACGCACATAATTATATGGTGGGCCCTTTATAACTTTTAAGGTTGTAATGTATGGTTCCCAAAAAAAATAAAAATTAATTGACCTTTGTTTTGTTTTATTTAAAATTATTTTTATAATTTTATGTATTTTGATGGATGGAGTTTTCCCTATTGGAATTGCTCTTATATTAATAAATAAAAGAGCGTTGTATTAGCAGGCGACTTGAGAGAACTCACGGTCCCACAAAAATGTCACGTAGGCAACATAAATGTCGAGAGGGCAAACATAAAGTACTACAAAAAAGCAAAAGTGCTAAGCACAAGCCGTCACCACGGGAGGAGGAGGAGGATCATCCCGGGGAGGGATGGACACTCCCAGGAGGGATGAACACTCCACTTAACGGTTCGGCCGAAGGAGGATCCACCTACTAACCATCTTGATTGGGCATCCGTATCTAAAATGAAACGATAATACCCCAACCATGGGGTGGAGAGCCAATAAGAGTCTGCATGTCAAGCAGAGGGGAGGCCCATCGCGAAGAGCTGGCCACGGTCTTCCCCCTAGGAGGAGGGCTCCAACCTCGTCCAAACGAGGATGGAGCTGAAGGGCAACCTTGAGGAGAGGCGGAGCGGTGGCTACGAGAACGACTTCTACGATGCGGTCCTAGTGGCGGTGGCTGTCGAGGTGAAGATGACCGAGGTGGCGGTAGAAAAGGGTCTGGAGGGACCCGACTCATCGTGTATGGCGCACTCCCCCAATGTGCGAGTAACTCCTATAAATGAGTGAATTCCAGAGCGACCTTCTTGACTTGAGCTTGAATCTATATGCACACAATAGACAAAATAACCACTTTATCATTAATGGAGAATAAAGCGTGATTGATCATTCTAGAATAACATAGAATTTCGAGCCTTTCAAATATGAAATAGAATAGAAGCTCTAAATAATTGCCACAGAGTATCAATATAACTAGGCCACAGTGAAGTCACCAAACAAGGCCCGGGCGATAGTGAAAGAATTCAGGGTGGTAGGGTTGAAAGAACGAATGAATCCAAGACCAAATGGCTTGAGCATGAGGGCAAGACCAAAACAAATGCTTAAAAGATTCAAGTTTAGAATAGAAAGGGCATTTAGGATTGGGGATACCAATGTGGCTTAGATGTTCACATAAGACAGAAGGCCCTAGTAAATAAGGCACCAAAGAAAATGGTTAACTTTAGGCTCAAGAAGGAGTTCCAAGCACGGGAAAGCCCTGTGAAGCTAGGTGGATTGTGCAGAATGCAGGTCCCAACGAGCGTTGAGTTTGGCAATGGAAGGTGAGATGGGGTTCACAAGCTGGTAAATGGTGTTTGTGTTATAGTGGAGAAAGGCAATATCATGATTCCACTGCCAATCATGCCACCAAGCATTCGGGGTTTAAGCCCAAGTTTGTGGAGCATAACATCTGACATCAATTCTTGAATTCTACAGATAGATGGGAGGTCTAAATTGGCAAGATTAAAGTTCATTTTGAGCTTAGGCTAGGGAACCCAATCTTTGCGGGTGACCAAATCCTGAATGGTATGTATCCCTTTACGAGAAAGCAAAAGAGATTTGATTCCCAGAGTTTCAACAAGCAAAAGACTATCTTCAGTAATGATGGGAGACCACCATATATTCTGAGAATTGAAAGAGAGCCCAGTGTGAAAGCCATTACCAATCCAACGCAGTAGGGGTTTCACCAATTCAAAAGCTTTCCATATGCTTTTGGCAACAAAGGTGCCAGAAATCTTGACTGGGACCCTAGTGATAATTAAGGTGTGCAACCCGATATTGTTCCAACATTTTTTGCCATAAGGAGCACCAGAAGCAATACAATGTCAAGCAGAATTTTCCAAGCTTGATTGCCCACAAGACATCACACAACCCATTTAGAACATAAAGCCACACTTTTCCTGTAAACATCAATAATTCCCATTCCACCTTGATCGTAGGGAAGACAACAGACTTCTCCAGGCCACCCGATGAAAGCCAATTGAACCAGAACTTTTACACCAAAGGTAGTATGGAAGCAGCTCGACAAACTTGGCAAAGGAGGCACGAGAAGGGCACCAACATGTAGAATAATACACATGGGTGGCGCGAAGAAGCTTGATACCGACTGCACGGAATATCTTGACCAAGGAAAGGGGTTTCGACGACCATCGAGAAACTTTATGCTCAACTCTGTCAATCACATACTGCCATAAGGTGGCAGAATCACTATCAAAGGAAAGAGAAATGCCCAATAATTTAAATTTCTCACCTCTTCCAATCCACTTACAAGGGTAAGCCTTCAACCAACATGGCATAGACCAACAACTTTGCCGATAACCCAACGTCTTAGCCATTTGAAAGTTGGATCCTGAAGCAAGGCAGAAAGTATCTAGGCAATCAAAACACAGTATCCACATTCTGCATTGGACTCAAAGAAGGGTAAGAAAGGATTCATCGACAAAATGACCATTAATAAGTTGTGTCGCATGATCCGGAAGGAAAATTCCCAAATGCGACCCGATCAACACAGTGAGCAATGAGATAGCCTAAGGCGTCAACAACTAAAACAAACAAGGGAGGAGCAAGTGGGCACCCCTATATGATAAAACGAAAGAGGTCAATCACAATGATTTATGAACATTAATGGTTAGGCAAGCAGACACATTGGAAAACAAAGTTTGGACCGCCAAGGTGAAAATTTCCCTAAAGCCTAAGGCTATGAGCATAAATAAAATAAAAAGCCATTTGATATGATCATAAGCCTTTTCAAAGTCAATTTTGACAAACAACGGTCGTTGCAGAGATAGTTGGGCCCATTCCATCCCTACTCAAACCACTATAAGATTATCCAGAATGTATTGGCCTTTGACAAAACCCCTCTGCTCAAGGAAAACAATTTTGGGTAACAAATCAACAATGCAAAGAGCCAACGCCTTAGGAAGAATTTTGTATGAGACGTTTAACAGGGTGACATGCCTCTAACTTGTAATTTGTTACGGATCGCTAGCCTTAGGAATAAATTTAATGTTGCCTTGATTGATGAATCTCCTAAGAGAGTTGGATTAGAGAGCTTCATTGTAGACCCAAAGTAGATCAAGGCCAACAAAAGACCAAGTTGCTTTATAAAATTCGCATGAGGAAAACCATCTAGACTCGGAGATTTATCATCGAAAGGCACAACAAAGCGACATAAAGCTTGTTTAAAGAAAGAGGAGCATTCGCAGAACGGTCACGCTCCTTGGGAGAAAGCTTGACCGAAACCACCTTGATAAATTGTTGCAAGGCAAAGAACTTGCTCATTCGTTGCCTTTTGAGCTTGGAAGACTAGCTAATAATGCTCAACAAAGGTGTTAGAAAACTCGAGCAACTCCGTGAGAGCTGATGTGAATCATGGATAACTTTGATATGTTGATGAGCATGTTTAGCTTAGAGGGATTTGAAAAAGTGTTTTGATGCTTTGTCTCCCACCCTAATCCAGTGTAGCCTCGACCAGGATCGAGCACCATGGGCCAAATGAGATTCAATGAGCTTGCATATTGCGCTTGAGCATTAACAACCTATAACTAAAGAAGAATTTCGAAAGGATTGGCCTCAAGCAGAAGAGAAATCCTTTCAATTTCGGCAAAGCCGATTACGCACATTTTCGAATGCGAGCAACCTGCTTACCAAAATGACGGAGGAAATGAGTGATGCACCTGAATCTCCGCTTTCCACCACTGTTCTAAATTTGGCAAAGAAAAGGTGGATATGGCGCCATGTTCCAAACCTTAGCAATAAGTGGGACCACCCCTAGATGACTCAACAACAAGACATTCAGAATGAATTGATTTGAAGGCACTTTGAAAGGGGCCTTGTGCCAAATAATCTTAAAAGAGATCAGATGATGATTTGAAAAAAGCACATCTGACCACACTATGACAGGGGAGGAGCCTTGCATGTCAAAATAAAAAATAGTCTGCCGAGAGAGACGTACACGATCAACTCTTTTTAATACTCGATCATATCCTTCTTGAGGATTGGTCCAAGTATACCTTTAGCTTATTGGGTGGTGTGTGGTGACTTTAATATGATGATAAATTGGTGCCCTCCCTATGGATGGAGTTTTTGAAAACAACTTAATTAAACAATATATTGGAATAAATCAATATATTAACAATCAATATAATACATTATAAATAAAAAGATGGTTGGAGAGATCATGACTCAAAAAAATGTTGAAAAAATACATGGTAACAAAACGTCATGAAAATGACAAGTCTCGAAAAGCACAATTGGAACAATATACGACATCAAGAAAATGCCAAAAAATCTTTAATAATTCTTTTGATAGTTTGAGTATTGAGAATGTTTTCAATTCATTTTTACTTTAAGGGTTTTTGTCGATAAACATTTTTAGATGGAGTTATGAACCACATAAGTGTTAGATTTATTAAGGATCCAATATATGTGGATCAAACTTATGACCTGGTGTAGAGTAGATGGTTTGTTTATCCAACTCAACCACAACCCATAGGCTTCAATAAAATGATGGTGATGGTGGAACAAGAGGGTTACAAGGTGTAAGAACCATAGATTTAGAAGATGGTAGTCCGCTCTCTATCAAGGGCATAGGGTTCTAAAGCCTAAGTCTAGGATAGGAGATGACATCTTACTAGTATCTTGATTGTCAATGGATTGTAAATATTGTAAAAAAATAAGATATCTAAGATAGAGGTTGTAAACATGAGTCGTAGAGATTGATAAGTTAGAATGCCCCGAGGGATGGATTGTAAGGTAAGTGCAGATATAGAATAATACAATAGATTAAGAAGACTTTACTATATATTCTTACATATGTACATGATCAATCAATCAAATCATAAATAACATAAAGTAAAATAGAGGTTAGAGATACTTACCTTTATGCAAGAAACTATTGGCACATTAAGTTCCCTTAAGGTTAACAACACCTTATGAGATAGTTGATGTGGGGGACCACTAAACGGTTATGAAGAAGACCTATGTAGATCACATTTGGGGACTAAAAAGACTTTATGTACCTTGTTAGTGTGTCTCATATTCTAGAGTGTCCTAGATCCAATGCTCCAAAAGTAGAAATCTCAAGATAAGCAAGACTAAGCTGTTAAACCCGTAAGACCAACATGATGAGTGCAAGTAGATAGAATGACTATGGTCCATGTCGTCACCATGAGGAATGAAATCCAAATGGGGGAGACAGGGCAATCCTATTTCATTCAGAGGGGAGTACTCTAGGAGGCCCATTGATATAGGGGGCCATAAAGAGTTATAGGCCCCCAAATTGACAACATCCCACCCCCTTTAAAGCCCCTTACCTTAAATATATAAGACCCCAAATAGTTCACAAATTCATGCTAGTTTTAGCTAGGGGTTTTTACTCACATGTTCAAGTCATCTCAAGATGACCACCATGAGTAGTTTTCCGAATTTGCCTTACTATTAATGTTACTTATAGTATATGCATCTTGTAAAAGAAGTGGCCTATCTTGTTGTCATTTTTCTCCTTTCCTTTAGAGTTTCTCCCTATTATTGTTTACTTAAGATTGTTCAATATTTTACTTAAAACTTATGTTACCTATCCATGATAATCTAGATTTAATTTAGTGGACATGAAAACCACAAAAGTGTAACCCTAACGAGGTTAACCTTAAGCCCCCTTAGGGTGAAGCCCCTTATGTGACGCCTATGTGGTACACATGTGAATTTTTATCCTATGCAAATCACGTGGAGGCTTATATTTGGCTTTAAATGCCACTTTAGAAGCCATGATTTTGGGTCGATTAATGAATAAAGTTATGAGCTTCCACAATTAGTTATTTTTATGATTTTTACAAAAATATAATTTATTAATTATTTTTATGATTTGGTTTAAATTATTCCTCGTCTAAGGTATTATATGCAATTATGTACCATATATTTCGCAAAGATTGTGAAAGATATGAGAACATTTCCAAAAAAATGAACAAATCATAAGGTTTAGGGTTTCAATGCATTTGTTTCAATGCTAAAAACTCAAATTTGACATATATAGACAAAAATGCTATCATTGAAAGAAGTATATATAAAAATTGAATGTAGTATTCAATAAAAAAATTGATCAAAAATTACAAAAAAATTGGTTCTTAGGTCTACGATTCAAAACTATGCATCCAAAATAAATAAATAAACAAGTTTTGACAAAGTTATGGTTGTGAGAAAACCTGACACTCTATAGAAATTTGTGTACGTAAAACATGCACCGTCATTCGAAAAAAGTTAACAAAAATTAAAAATATTTTTTTAAAAATATTAAAAATTATACATATAAGCCACACATAAAATCGAACATTTTGTTAGTTTATTTCATTTCTAAGTTTTGTATGGTTTGGTGGCAATCACCTATGGATTTTGAGAAATGTCTAAAGTTCACTATTTTTGTGTGAAAAAGTGGGACACACTTTTATACTTTGACCCCGAATAACACATTAAAATCATCTACTAATTTGCACAAATACTTGATTTCCTACAAAACACTTTAAAGTCTTTAGGTTCTAAAGTCACATAGGAGGCTTAAAATTGTTTTCTTATTTCAACTTCAATTCACAATTAGGTGTATTACAAGGAAACCGATTTTTATAAAATATATCATGCAAGTATCTTAATGTTCCTTGAATAGAAGATATAACTTAGTCTTTATAACATGGTTTGTTGCACCATTATCATGTAGATTCTAAGAAGATTAAGGCTATTTATGATTACCTACTCTATGTGATCTCACAGAATTGAGGATTATTCGAGATATGGAAACTTCTACTTCATGTTTGTTTTCAAGTTATCTCACATCTCATGGCATTTAATTCATATTATACAAACTAAAGCAATATTAAGCTAGAAACTTGCACAAGAATATGATTTAGAGTTTCTCAATTAATACCTCTACAAAGTACCCATCATAATGTTTGAATTTACTCACTCCTTCATATTTCACACCGAGGCATATGACTATGCACTTGGTGTGGTAGTCATGCAACATGGATATCCTGTCACATGTCACATGTCACATGTCATTAAGAGACATTGATGGAATAATCTCTTGGTACTCCTCTTAGGAGAACAAATTATACGCTATTGTGTAAACGGTCAACAATGGTGACACCACATTTTGGGTAAAGAAACAATCATTTATGATCATAAGTTGGACTTCAATTCTTGTAGACGAAGAACAAGCTACAAAATGCATGCCCCATGGAGTGTATGCATTACCTACATCAAATTTTGTAGTGCCCCTTTCAGACAAAAATAACAAAGATTTGGATTTCTAGCAAACCCTTTTATACTGAAACTTGAATGATCTGAAATCTGAGAGATAAACTATGAAATCTAAATTTAATATTAAACTCTTAGTGCTAAAATCTTGAAAATATTGAAATGTCCACAAACCCTTGTGAAATATAAAGAAAATTCGAGGTTTTGATTTATTTTAAAAGACCCTTGACAAACAATTACAGAATTTTGAGAATAATTATTTTCTTCAAACCCTAAGGTCTGAAAATAATAATTATGAATTTTATTTGAATGATTGAAAATTGCTGATTTTATTGGTTGGAAATGTAGGGAAATTTTACAAAAGCCAAGTACAAATTATAATTTATTTTTTTGAATACAAAATTGACTGCAAATGGTAACTCAAACACCCCAAGGGTGATGTCAACCCTAGGATAGGCTGAAATGACCTCCTAAAGTGTGGTGCCTTAGCTAAAATGATTGCAAATAATGCCTTAGCTAATCCTTCAATGTAGATTTGACCACCCTTGGTGAAATTCGCCTTTTGAATTTTAAATGATGCCCTAGTTGGAATTTCTACATATTCTAATATGAAATGTGTCGTAGTTTTGTAAATCTAATCTGAATCTCTGAAAATATAATTTGAAGCTCAAGTTTGGCCTCCTTATGAGACCACCAAGGAAAAATTGAGTGTTTTTGTCCCCAAGATTTGAATGCTAATGAGTGTTTTCATCCTCAACAACTTGCCCATGAAGGATTTCATCCTCGACAACTGAATATGGAAGCAAACTACTCACATATAGGAAATTAGATGATAAAAGATCCTGAAATGAGCTCCCTTTTCCTCCTTATATACCTTTTCCTCCTTATTTTCCCAAAGTGGGGTGATCCATGTGTTAGGTGTACGTTATTTAATTAAAGTGACTTTTAATTTCTATTTAAGCGTCTAATTCACTGAAAATATAAAGTTCCACTTTACTTTATTAAAAATGACTTAAATTGCCATTATACATTACTTTTGGCCAACTTAGTCATTCTACTACCTTGTCCCCTCTTTTCCCACCCCTTTTAGCCCATTGGAATAATTGGATAACTAAAGGTCTTATTTTTACTTGAAGTATTTAAAAATACCTTTTTAATAATAATAATATTATTAAGTTGCCCAAAATGGAGAAATGACCGGACCTATATTATTGATTATTTGTAATTTAGAAAATGGAACATTACAATCCGCCTTCCCAAATATGTTTTCCCTCAAGCAAATGCAAGCTCATATACCCAAGTATCATCATACCAAAGTGATCAATTATGTTATAGTTCTCATAGAGCCGTGATCTTGTACATGTCAAATGGGTTAACTCTGCCAAGGGACATAGTGTGATATATCTCATATGGAAAATGGATTAGGAAGATATCCACAAAACTTTACAAGACTAGAAGCTTTCATTTGCTCCCAATATTGTGTTGATGTCCTCAAGGCTTCTCTCATGCATTGGAATTTCTATAGCACCAAACCTTTGAGTCTCAATGCATGCTTATGATTTGGCGAGTTTTTCTTCCCCATTTTTTATAAAAACCAGATAATGGACACACTAGAGATGAGTTATAATAGCCAAACATTACTTGGATTTTCATCCACCTAAGTACCACACGGTGGTTGCCATGATGATTGTCTTAAAATGAATCCTTCTTCCAACTTCTTTCATAAATTTTTTTCCCTCATTTTGTGTAAGCTTACAATTGTCCGTAGCTGATAACACTAGTCCTCTACCTATTATTGTCATAACCAATAACAACAAAATGGTACAACATGTATAAAAGTGAATTTTCCTTATAAAAATCAACAACTTGGGAAATGGAGAGGTTGATAACAACTATGCAAGGATTGGAAATATCATATTAGCGATCACCAACTGAGAAGAACTCCTTCCCATGATTGAAGGATCTTGTAAACCTATTTGTATGAAAGCAAATGGAGTAACCCAATGGTTGGTAATGGTGATGACAACAATACAAAAAAATAGTCTCATTATTGTTCCAACGAGAATTTATTCTTTTTCTTGTTTATCTTTTTCACTTACTCTTGTGAGTGTCTTCTATCCCACCTCTAGCTATTGCAATTGGATTTCCCCTTGCATGTCTTGTTGGGAACATCCTTGTATTAATTATTCACATTGCTTTTGAGACATATGAGCATGTTGGACTAAACCGCACTTATGCATTTTCTTTTCTATCTTCTCTATTCATGGACCTACACTTATAAAAAAAACACATTAAGGGAGACAAGAGCTTTCAATAGCATTGCTTCATCTGATTCATCATGCCTTGTAGAGAGGTTAATTAACTATTTTATATTGCTTGCATCTTCCTCATAATTTCCGCTCATATGATCGACTCCTAAGGGTCCATTCATGCTGCCCCAAGCATAATTGAAGCCTTACATTTCTTTATTCAAAATCAAAATGATAGTGGTTGGAATCCATCTTATGACCAAACTCACTTGTGTGGTTGCAAACAACATATTGGGCCAACTAGAAATTTGGATAGCAATAGTGCAAATATTTGAGACAACATACTTCAAAACCCATAAGTCAAAGCTCTTATTACTCACAATCATACCACCCATGTCATGTTGAGTTATAATGCTTTGGACAACAAGATAACATCCATCTTGCCTACTTCCAATTGTTGAATTCATGAACTCGACATCTACTTTTATGGAAGGACTTTTCCCAAGAGTATGCTTATTAGTTAGGAGCTGAAAATCTCTATGACATGACTGTTGTTCTAAAAATGAAAGTGTGGAAATTACCTTGTGTCCACCCCTTATACCTCCCCAAACATTGAAGAGTTGTTGTGTCTTCATGGTGTAAGGAATGATGAATCCCTTTTGTAGTGACTCATCCTTCATTGCGTTGTTAGAATACACAACAAACTTAATACGACTCTTCATAATTCTTCTTTTATGCTAAGTGCAAGAGATGGAGAACTCAATAATGACATTTACCTTGATCCTCAAAATATTATTCGGATCCCATACACAAAAATAATCTTGGGTGGAATTAAAGAATCTATAGGCCCACAACATCAAATTGTGTTCTTGACCTCCACACACTTCTTATAATACCTTCTAGGTACATGCTTATCATTCGAATCAACAAAACTATAAGATAAGAATATTGTTATCCTGTCTAATATGCCATGCATATTCACTAAAGGGTATTCATCTCCAAACACCAAAACATATGCACTCATAGCTTGGACATCAAATCTGGACCCAACAACCTTATTATGAATATTTTGACCTAAATATGGAGTTGTTCCATTACCACTCACTTTGAGAACATTTTTTATATGTGAGGCGACATGTCTTTAGACCTTACATTCGTCCCATGAGATCTGCAACCATTGAATTTTCACGTATAGGCTAGTATTCACAATATATTTGATGGTAATGAATTTCCTATTGTGAATGAACTTTAGACATAAATGATGCATGAAGATGATGGCCTTATTTGCGTAGATAGAGCCAGGGGAGACCTAAGAGCATATCACACCCTTTGACTGAAGGTCTCACAAGAAAAGGCACAAACAAGGTAAGTGGATCGATTGTTACGTGAAGCTTAACATATCCATATGAATTAGGAACTAGATATGAAATCTACGAGAGTGGATAGCCAATAACGACAAGTAATGCAATAGAACATGCGCTAATGTGAAATGAAGGATTGACCATAGTGTTATTGATAGAATTTGATCCAATAGAAGCACTAATGTGCAAGCGATCAAAAGAGAATGTAGCATGATAGTCATGATCAGAGAAATTAATAATCGGTGGGGATGTCTCCGTATGTGCAACTATAAAGTCAAGATCCCTCGATGCAGGAGGAATTGCATGATATGTATGATTGGAGGAATCAACCACTTGTTTTTCGTGTTTGAAGAGGATTGTTAAATATCTTGAGCTTATGATTTTCATTGACAGCTGAAGCCATAGCCTCAGGAATCTCAATTGCATTATTATCGATTAGATCTTGAATAAGATTGTGAAGTTTGAGACAATGATCTGTAGAATTCCCAACACAATTGTGATAGTCGCATCTCAAATTTTCATTGTAATTACGACCTTTAGGACGAGATGGATCCAAGTTGAGTGGCGGGGGAAACGTAACTAGATTACTCTCAATAAGTTGTGGCAATAGAAGATGCAGAGTGACAATCAATTTTGTGTATGTACGCTTAGGCGGTTGCCATTGAAGCTCCTTAGTGTTAGATACTGATGTTGATCGGCTTTAGCTTCCAGAGGTTTCGCTTAATGGCTTAAAAGTTGTTTTGATTTGAAAACCAACTAAAGATGAAGCTTGTTCCTGATACTTAAGCTTGCCGATAGATAAGAGTTTAGTTTCACGTAGCTTAAGAGTATGACATAGTTGATCGAATGATGGAGATGTTTCAAAAATAACACTCTCCTGGAGCGGCAAAGAATAGACTTTGTACAAATAAATCTTGAAGCTCAGAATCCACAAGCACATTAGACATCTTAGCTAAGTTGTTTTTGTATCGCAAGACATAATCCACTAGATGTTCGTTAGATCCTTGTTTAAGTTGTGTGAGTTGAGCATATGAGATCTTAGAGCCGATATTGATGGAGAAATGAGTGAGAAAAGCATCGGCCAGATGCGTGAAATATGTTACCGAGTGGACTGGTGGGTTATAGAACCAACACATCGCATAATCGTGAAGACTGCAAGGAAAGAGATTTGCTAGCAAAGTGTGATCATCCACATAGTCTAGGCATGCTACATGAAATGCTTGAAGATGTTCTTGAGGGTCACCATGGCCTTTGAAAATAGGCAGCTTAAGAGTGACAAAATTAAGAGGAAGTGGGTAAGCGGATATAACGGGTGAAAAAGGAGTATGAAGGAGCAAAGTGGAATCCAAAGATGGAGATGCATGAGATGTAGCCAATTGTAGTTGATGAACCTGAGTTTACAAATCCTAATATAAAGAAGTTAAATCAAGAGTATTTGAGGAAGCACCAAGTTGTGCATTAAAAGCATTAGGTTGTATGATAGGAGCAGTAGTAGTGGGTATGGAGGTAGGAATATTAGGAGGTAAGGTTGAGGCCATGACACCAAATAAGAACCGACAAGCGGACCAAGGCAACATCATGAGAGTTTTTAGCAACAATCAAGGCATGAAGAATGTGTGAAAGATGAGCAGGATTATCACGTAAAGCTTGATAAAAATTGGTGAGTGTATCTAATTATTCTTGATTAACATTGGTGTCTTCATCATATGAGTGTTTTCTATCAGATGCTTTAATGTTTTCAAGAGGAACCTATTGAGAGTTAGCGAATGGAATTTCCATTTCAGCCATTGATTTAGAAACCCTACGGGAAGATGGAGGAAGCTCAAGATGCTCAAAAGACCCAAAATGACCACTACGAGTGATGGGCATAAGAAGAAAAACCCTAGAAAGAAGGCGAGTATCAAGTGACAAGTTCACCAAATGATTAAACAAATACATAATTTATAAAATTCCTAAATCTAATGCAATGTAACAGTAAATGAATAAGCAATGAAGTACAAAATAGACCCAAACAAATAAGCATTTAAGATTAAAACCCTAAATGTAAATGAGAAGATAAAATAACTTAGTTGATTTGCAAATAGTCCTAGAGCTGTGCCAAAGTGATGAATTGATGAACTGAGAGGGAAAAATATCACACCGAGCCTTAGAAAATTACGGGAGCGTCGAGTATGTTGGGTCGGGGCGCCCTTGTAGGTCGGGGCGCCAGGGCATCAAAGACCTTCTTGAGTGCATGTGAGTGCTCAGAACAAAGAAACCCGGCTTCGTTAGGTCGCGAGATGCTGTTGTCCTTTTTCTTGTCGCTAGTATGTCGCACCAAGTCCACAGATGTTGCCTGTAACCTGCAATGAAGAAATGACTTACAAAACCCTTAAAAATGCATCAAATCCCAAAAAGAAAATAATGCAAATGAGGGGTCATATTGTTCTCAACTGTCAAACAAGTGATCTTACAACTGAGCACTACACTACATTTCAGACCCAATGTAGTTCTATGTGCGTGTGTGTCGAAATCGTGCCCTAGGTGGCTTTTGCGTATGTCGCACTTGATAGCGAGTAAGTAACTAGATGTAAGAAATGTAAATAGATGTGTGCATGAAAGAATGAACTTCCCCTCCTATGAAGTGTATGAATAAGTATCAATCCCTTTCCCTTGTGTGTAGATGCTAGATGGATGCTTGAATGCTCTTGATAATGGCCTTTGAATGCAACCTTAGGTGATGATAGCTAATGCTTAGTGCTTGGTCCTTTATTATGATCACATAACTTTATATTTATATGATTCTCTTGCTTGAATTTCGTAATTAACCCCGAAAAGACCGACTACCAAAAATATAAGATGCCCAAACGGCTAGAAAGGACCCAAAAGATGTGAACAAAGTACAAAGAGGTCGAGGGTGCCCAGAGGGGATGGGGTGCCTTACGCCGGCGTCTTGGGTGGGCGCTAGTGTTTAGGACGAGAAATGCCGAAGTATAACAAGAAAAATTGGGAAATTAGGAGTGTAAGATCAAAAGTGGCAACAAAAAGCAAACAAAGATGGCCAAAGACATGGGTTAATTAGTACTTTTCTTGCTTAGGAATCATATGAATAGTAGTATGTGATCAGGACTAGATAGATACCCAAAGTGCGTGATTTAGTGTCTACAATATTCTTACATTGAATAGAATTCACATTTAGGTATATAAGTTTTCTACATTTGAATGTCTTTGATAAATTGATTTATTTAGTCTTTTTGTGTATTATATAACCCGCATCTTATTTATAAGATCAACATAATCCCTGAACGACGATCTTGGAAACCCGATACGAATCAATAAATAACCCTCAAATAATAAACTAAAAGAAACCAATTATTCATGCACCCTTGAAGAATGGAGGATTTATTTTCTTCCAATTAGAAAAACACCTTAAAAGGGATGAAAAACTTAAAACACCTACATAGGGATGAGGTCCGGATCGATATCTTTCCTCGAGATTATTAAATGTTGATAGGCATTTCCCAATTTCAAGCACAACACTCCTCGATGACACACAACCGAGATGTTAATAATGGTGATTTTGTGTGAGAAGCCACCGACGTATGCCCTTATCAAGATTGTCTAAATTATAAACAATACATCTTGCATTTTACTACATTTAGAAAATACCCTTTCGCAAAGTTTCGTGTTGCATGTTTTCAAAGAACGGTAATTTTTAGTGATGCTCGCATGCAAATCATGACTTGCTTAACTTTTGTGGTGGCATTTTGCAAAATTAAATAGAGGGCGTTAGCGAATAGTTTCCATGTGTGATAAAATTTAGGTGTAAGGATAATGTTGTTTGATACTAAAAATTGGACCCATTTATGAAAATTTTAAAGCATTTTGTTCACCATCATTGACACTTGTGTTTGGAAACCATTCAAAAGTAGGTTAATGATTGTTGTGGCGAAGCTTCGTAGAAAAGAGCATTGAAGAAGAATACGAGAGTCCCTCTTTTCGAGAGACTTGGCACTTTCGGCGAGCCTTTCAACCAAACTTTTGGAACCAAGGTTCCTCACACACTTGTTAGAATATAAAAATCCCTCCATGGAAGTGTGATTAAACCGATTTTAATTGTCTAGTGCTCAACAAAGTTATTTACTACACTCTTAAACCAGGCAAAGAGAATGTGGACGTCGAGGGTGATGAATTTGGGTTCCAAAAGTGTTGCATCATTTCCATTGACTTCCCCATATGCAACATCTTTGTAGATCCGTCTGAATTCCTTAAGCTATCTTGTTTGATGACATCTTTGCTTCATGTTGTTCCCTCACGAGCCCGCCTCATCACAACGACAAAAGTGTGAGGGTTTCGAAATATGCAAGCTTCCCTTTTTGTAGGAAGTGGTGAAGGAGATGGTGTGATTGCATCCACCTAGTCCCCTCCTCTCGTGGGTCCACCAATGCACCCAAGACACATGTTCAATGCTATGGGGCCGTGAATATGTGTACACATGTTTTGTCTTCTAAATCTTTGAGAAATGCCAAAGATTCAAATTTGTAAATATTGTTCTAGAATCTTCACTTCTACAACAACGATGTCAATTTTTCCTTAGTTGTGCATGAAGGAGTTAATGTTTCCTACGTTGTGAGGAAATCGACATATATTTTGGTAATAATATTTAAAGTTATCGAATTTGCTCCACCCCTCGTAATATGTGTTGAAATTTATTCTTAATATCTTTGTGTTTTTCATGTTTTGAAGTTTTTTCTATTTTCACTAGGTTTATAGTTTTTTAGTTATATTAGTTTAATGCCTAGATGTTACTAGAACACATAATGATGTAATCGTAGTAATCCCAAAAAGTTAGAAAGATATTAAAAAGGCTTGCTTTGTAGGTTGACGATAATTAAGATAGATTTAATACTCAACAAGCATTGCATTATATAGGAGAATCATTTGCATTGATTAACTATATCTAAGTTTGTAACGACATAATTATGAATTAATTTTAATCTAAATATTAGCGCGCTCATGAGGCCAAAACTAAAATGAGAATCAATTGAAATGGTAATGTTAAAAGGGAAATAAAGACACGAGGTTTTCACACAAAGTATCGACAAAATCTATAATATAAATCAATTGAAGGGAAAAAGATTTTAAATTAAATTTGTATTCTCTATATAAAACATTGACCACCGATCCCAACGTTGACGAAGTTTTACCATGTCTTTCACGTAGTCTTCATGCCCTTTCTCCTTGAAGTGGTTCGCACAAATGACATGTAGTTTATATATGACTTATCAAAAGAAAGAAGATGATCACAAATGACAGAGAAGAGATTTGAATTGTTGGGGGATTTCAACTAGGGTCACCATCTCCCTTCGGCTATATCCCATTCAAATCCACTCGCGTTGTGCGTGCCTCGTGCCGCATGCAACATGATTTGTTTAAAATAGTCCAAGATGCAAATTCTCAAGCCTTTAGCCAATAAATCTGTCGTTTATTGTCAAATTCCCTTAAAAGTAGTTAGTCCTTTTTTCAATGGATTCATCAAAAATTTGTGGGGCTAGACATGAGTCCTAGAGCTTGTTGCATCCTCACATAACACAAGACCCAACTTCATCATCCCTCTTCCTCTTGCACTGTTTCACCTTCGCTCCTTGCACCCTTCAACACCTCCCTTTCGTTGGCCCCATATTGCTTTCCTTTGATGACTACCTTTCCCCCATTATAACAAGTTAATTTCCAGGCATATCAGTGTTTCTACTGCGCCGCCGGCGCATAATTTAGAATTCATTAATACCTATTACCAACAAAACCTTTTTTAGATTGCATGGTATATTCTCGGTATATACCTCTGCCAAAGCATTCTCCCGCAGCCCGCTCCGTCAATAGACGGAGAATATTCCCGCAATTCCTCCCTCCCGTCGAAATCCAAAGGATTCCAGGTCGTGCATGCATGACGTCATCATATCGACGGGAATCAAGTCTCATGTCAACAGACGGCGGCGAGGAACGGCGTTGCTCAAAAACACGTATTGTCAGTTAATTGACGGAAGTAAGGAACGGCTCTTCTATTTCTGTCAAGGGAGTCCTCCTGTTACCAGCTTACCAGGAAATCCGAAAAAACAGAACGTGTTTTTCATTGTTAAATTTATATTTATATCTTCCTTACCCGCACAAAGATCATTCAATATTCATTATTTAATATATTTTTTGAAACTCAGCCCCCAAAAAAATTCCAAAAACGGGCCCTGTTTTCCCACATTTGCTGCCAAGTTAGTGGAGGTCCGATCCATTTACGCATTTGGGTGTTCTTCAATTTCATCAGAATTGTTTCTGTTGCAGGTATTTTATTCAATCTAATGCCTATCTCAAACTAGAAAAATAGAAATCTACACATACAATTTTTTTATGGCACGCTTCAAAGTTTTCTCTTTGGGTGTCGTAGTATTGAATTTTTTTCATCTTTTGTTGAAACTTGAGATGATGGGCTGCAGTCAAGGAGATGTTTGTTATCACAAGTACAATTATGTGATGGAATTAGTTTGATTGAAAACATTGGGACTGATTGGGTTATCAGACATAGGACAGGTATTTTCCACAAATTATTTTCTTTTACGTTGGAAGATCTCGAGGCAAGGTTTCCTCATCTAAGTCGGGATTCTGAAAGAAAAAGTGTTATTTTTGGAGCAATCTGTGTAGATTTTATTTTTGATTGACGCTTTTCAAATCATAATCCATAATTCATCATCCAACAAGATTTTTGATAGATCAATTATAAAAAGAAAAAATAAAAGTGTGCAATGTTGAGTAATTAAAAAAACCAAACTGGCATCATGGCCCTGTCACAAGGCAATACCAAAATTAGTAGTCTCCGAAAAAACCAATCATCGCTAAGTCTAAAAAGAACCAAGTCCGAGAAGGGCTATAAAAATAAGATTAACAGGCAGGTTTATGGTATAATGGATTTTTCACAGTGAGTGTTATGATGCAACATGGATTTTTTTCCTATCTTTTTGTTTTCGATGGGTTATCATAGGGGAAGTTAGGTCTTATGTGGACATTTTTTTCTTTGTTTTTTATTGGGAAATCATGGGCGAAGTTAGGTCTTCTGGTACATAACCCTGAATTGGTGCAAATTGCATGGTGGGCAACATTCCCTGCTTATTGGATAGAATGCTTATGGTATGAGTTATGAATTTCCCTCATAAAGATACTATAGCAAGTCTATATTGAATCTGTGAGTGTATGTGTGAATAAATAACAAAGCATGTGAGTATCTATCTGAAGACCGAGTTTGATCTTTTTGGTTAAGGACCCGTTTTAACTTTTTACAAATACAAATTTGTGACTTCCATTCTTTTGTTAAAACTGCAATAACTAGTGAATAGAAGGTTTTTGGAATCGATGACAAGCTAATTGTACTGGTAAATGATCCTTATCCACAAGTACTAAGCTGTGAGTTCCATTCTTATTAAAATCTGTATTAACTAGTGAATACAAGGTCTTATGGACTTGCGATGTAAAAACTTCCAATATCACATGCTAAGTGTACTGGTAAATATTTGGGATTTGGGTTATCTTTGGATTGTAATTTTAGAAGGTTAAAAACTGTTACAAGGTCTTGTTTTCAAGGTAAATCATATACTAACCAAGGAGGATCCAATTCTGCTGCTGATTTGCAGGTTTGTATGAGCTGGAAAAGAATGAAGTCTGTGATCCGAACAGCTAACCGCGTGAGGTCAATATCTTGTCTTGCACAAGTGGGTGTATTTGATGGGTGCATAAACAGGGTTGGGAGATCTTTTTCAAGTTGCAGGAAGCGTCAGTATCTTCCATGCCATGTGGTCCTTCCGTGGAGAAAGAAATTGGTATAGGTCTACAGCATGCTATAATTTCAAGGACCCTGATGTCATCTGCATCTAAAAAATGTAGCAGAGGTTAGTCTGCAATGATTTCTTTTGTTGTTTTAAGGTGCCCCTTGTTTCATGTATGGAAAATCCTTACCGTTCCCTAGTCATGAAAATACTTTTTTTCCTTAGGAGAAATTTTAGGCACGATGGAGGATGGAGATTAGTCTCAAAACAAAATTTAGCTGGCATAAATAGCAATGAAACGAATGCCTAGAGTATCTACACATAAAATACAGCCGGCATTAATAGCAATAGAGGGAGCTTGAGCATCTACAATCTAATAAAGAAAGCACACAGATTTACCAAGGGAAATGTGAAAGCTAGGAAGAGGTCGAGTCTGTAGAGCACATATATGTTCATTTGAAGATATTGCAAGAGAACTGCTCCCACATAAAAAAAAAACAGGACAGAGGGAAGGTAGTGAAACAAAGAGGAATCATACTCATACAACCAAGACCAAGCTGTATATGATTTTTCTTAATACAGTACAACTAATTTATACTATTTGTAACAGTAAATTAACTGTTACATTTTCACCTTCAGCCTCTTGCATGCTTTCCGTTTTTGAAAGAAAACATTAAAATAGGAATAAATAACAATAATTGCACAACTGTTCTTGTCAGTTAGAATATCATATTTGAAAACTATTCTTATTGAAACAAGGATTAAATCAAAAGAATTAGATAGCATTACATCACAAATTTTAACATGCCAATCATTCACAGGTTTGGTGTGGTAATAGTTGGAAAAATCTCTAGTCAAGTTGCTAGATCAATCTTAGAAAATCAAGAGAATTTGATCCAACTGAGTTTTCTCTTGTCATGCTTCTAGGCGATCACTCAATAAGTCAAGGAAGGCATGTTGCAAATGCTAATCCTACTCTGTTTCTTCTCATTTAGCCTTAATTCTAGTAAACCGTGTTTTTTTTGCACAATCAGCTATTGATAAAGCACATATTATTCAAATTAATTTGTCAAGTTACTTAACACTTAACAGAATCCAGTTTGAAGCAGGAAAGAAGTATGATAAATTATTTTGCTTTTATGAATGGTTGGTTTTGATGGTATTAGAACTTCGGCTCCTTTTTGCCCGAGTTGCAGGATTTTGAAATTTTTCACAAGTTTCTTTCAACGAAATAAATCATGCTGTAGTTTCTGTTCTATTTCCTTGTACTTAATTCTTCTTTACGTTTCAAATGATGTAAGTTCTCCCATTTGGTCATAAAGGAGTTCTATATCCTGTACCGTAATTTTTTTAGCCGTATCTTTTCATTAGGTCATTGGGTTCAACTGGGCTACTCTGCTTTGCAATACTATTTTCTTTGTGATCTTTATTGAATCCTTATATCTTTTGCATGCTTTGTTAATCTTTCTCAATATAGAAAAATAGTAATAAGCAGAGAACATTCAGGAGCAGAAGTGTTTCATGCTTTTGGATCCTCGTGTTCAATAAGGCTCTGCATGAAAGTCAGATCTTCTGACGATGTTTATCGTGGATGTCACAGATGCTTTAGTTGATGCAACTATGGATATGGAAAGAAGGGGTCCTTTAGTAGAGTATGAACGGAGAATAGTGACAGGCGAGCTCATGGCGGGCGACAAAGATCAGGTATTTTGTGCTATGATATTATAATTCATATTGGAGAGGATCATCAATCCTTCTTTGGTATTTCCTCCAAAATTTACATTATTGAATTTTGAAAGGGAATTCAATATATAAACTTCTGTCCTTCTCCAGATGCAATATTGTCACATTTTCCTGATTCATGATCTCAAATTTGAAAACTTATCAGTGTATGATTTTTTACAAATAATGTTTTGTAACTCTTCCTCTTTCAAGTTGCTCTGCATTGCAGATTCACTATGCTTTTACAGAATTTAATTTCTATGATTACTTGTAGGAAGAGGCCCTTAGAGCTCTTCAGAGGTTGTATGACGAGCTGATGGATGGTGCTGAAACTTGTGGATTGAAAAGGTCTGCATCTTCTAATCAAGCTGGCAGGTGAGGGAGATTGCACGAAGAGCAGCTGTTTTGACAAGGTGGTAGCACACTTGTAATTGAACTGTTCCTGCGGTTGCGGGAAGATTTTATGAATCCCCTGTCATTTGTCATGGAAAGTTTGAATAATTGAGAAGTGCTATCCATTCTTAAGAAATATTTAGATCATGGGCAGCTGTAGCGATCAAATGCATTCTCTTGTCAATCTGAACACAAATGCATCCATCTCTGCCATAGGATGTTTTATTGTATTCTTTTTATGGTGTTCTAATCAATATTCGAATTTGCAGGAGCTGGTTTTGGTCCATTATACCAAGGGCTTATTTGTCACCTATTCATGGCTTGTATCTGTATGGTGGGGTGGGCACTGGAAAGACAATGCTAATGGACTTGTTTTATGAGCAATTGTAAGAAGATTTTTCTTTTACTCTTCATTTAGACTTTCATCTATATTTTGATGTATGTGTTTCTTTAGCTGTATGCCACCATTCGGATCTTATTTTACATGCTTATATCTAAGTTACTCTAGTTTATTTTGCAGCTGATAGGTAGCTAACAAAATAAATGAATTCCTCTTATGTAAAGGATAAGTGCAATACATGATCAAGGTTGGGCAATGTGTAAAAGAAGAGTAGCGTCTAATTTTTATTTTCTAAATTTGGCCATGACTAATCTCATTAGCATCTATACGATGCTGGACTTAAGTATCTATCCTGGATGTTTGTCATGACTTATGTACATAAGATTTCATTTATCCTTATTAGAAGTTAATAGTAATGTGAGTTATTATGATTAATAATTTCTACACTGCATTAAAAGGACTAGTCCAGAAGTTTTCAGCTAGCTGAATCATGTACGGTCTTTTCGTATGGTGCAATGGTTTGCTGTTATCTGGGTAGATGTGCTAAATACTTTCACTTTCCTCTTTGTTATTGTTGATAAAAGTTCATTACAATGACATTTGAAATCAAAATTTATTTCTTTGATTGCTGGTGGATAGTCAACATAAATTCTTTATCAGAGTATTATGTCAATCAGCAGAGGCTAATCAATTGTTCTCGTGGACACCCAAGATATGCTATATGCTTATAACAGTTTAATTTTTTACTTTTCACAGACCTGAAACTTGGAGAAAGAAAAGAATTCATTTTCACGACTTTATGTTGAGTGTACATAGCCGTTTGCAGGTAAGATTTCTAGCCACTTAAAGAAGATCAATTCAAGTGAATCTTCTCAGTGTCTAATATACACCTTGATGATGAAATCTGTAACGTCTATCAAGATTATAAGATTTTAATCAGGACTTCCTGCATTAATTGCTTATTCATACGGAATGAATTGGAGTTAGCAGTATTCACATTATTGGTTAATGACTATAGAGACATAGAGGTGTTAGTGATCCATTGGACGCTGTTGCTGAGGAGATTTCAAGTGAAGCAATTTTACTGTGCCTTGATGAGTTCATGGTAATAATGTTAGCCTAGATAATTCTTGTAAGTTTACATTAGATTTTCTTTTGCAAGTAATTAGCACATGCTATTACTATTCCATTCCATTACTTGCAAGGAGAAAATTACAGGAACGTTTTACCTTTAACTTTAGTTGTCAATGGTATAGGTAACAGATGTCGCCGATGCATTGATATTGAATAGGATGTTTGGGCACCTCTTTAACAAAGGAGTTGTAAGTAATTCCAATTTACCTTTTATGTTTTCTAGAGGATAACTTTGATATTCAGAGAAGGGATATTTTTTTCCTAGAACAGATACAATTAATTCTGTATTTCTGGAATGTTAACTATTGTATTAGAATTTGTCATATATCTACTGAATATGATTTTTCTGTGGCTGCAGATCTTGGTTGCTACTTCCAACAGGCCTCCTGATCAATTGTATGAGGGTGGTCTACAGAGGGATTTATTCTTGCCGTTCATCTCGCTTTTGAAGGTGTGGGGTAGGATGTTAACATTAAACAAAAACTTCAATTAAGGCATAATATTCTACTCTCTATTGTACTCTTAAAATTGCTTTTTAATTTGTGTTTTCCTGTTGTAGGAGCGATGTGTAGTTCATCCAATTGGTTCATCCACTGATTACAGAAAGCTCACTTCAGTATGATTTTTGCTTCTCTGAAAACATTTGATTTGAGTTTTAGCAAGTTCATTATTCTTTCTGCACCAAGCTCCACTAATGAGTATAGCACATACACAAAATGTTCCTGCAGAATTAGGTTTGGTCCTGATGTTGGTAGCCAACTATTGAAAATTAGTATTTGTAATTACATATTCCTTGTACTACATGCACCCATAATGTAGGCTTCAACTTTGATAGCAAAAGCATCAGGCAAAAAGAACTTGAGCTCCCTAACTCACTTATACATAGTATAGTGATCTCCATTACACAATACTTAAGGGCCTAAGGCAGAACGCTGCTATTCTATGTTATTACTTTCATTTTGAAAATATTAATTATATGGTCCGATGCAGGCTGAACAAGGATTCTATTTGTGTGGTGAAGAAGCCTCTCGGATGCTGAGAGATAAATTTCGAAGTTTGATAGGTGGACGCATAGCCACCCCAACAAGTGTAGAAGTTGTCATGGGCCGAAAGTTACAGGTTTGTACTTGTAGGAAATGATCTTTAAGAGTAGTTTCTTGGAAAATATGTCTTGCTTAATTATTAAGTACTCTGTACCTGATCTAGTAGTTGTAGTGGCAGATTAGCTACATGTACTTCGCTGCATTGTTGGTGATCATGATTATAGAGCAGTCTCATTGACTGTTAGTGGTCTTTGAACATTGATGAAATTGCATCCATTTGTTTGTCAGGTTCCGTATGGAGCTAATGGTTGTGCTTACTTTCAGTTCCATGACCTCTGTGATAAACCTCTTGGTGCAGCAGATTACTTTGGACTTTTCAGTGAGTTCTTACTTCTTTGTTCTTGTAGGTTAAATGGTCCTAAAATTTTGCCCATTGTATTTTCACAAGACAAGGCATTTACTTCTCTAGTATTGAATCCTATGCATTTTTATGATAAAATATAGTCATTTTGCTTCTCTTTTATTTTCTGGCGTGTTGATGCAAAAATGTAAGGATCATTGTATACAGAGCACTTCCATACTCTTGCACTTGAAGGCGTACCTATTTTTGGGGCACACAACAGGACAGCAGCTTATCGATTTGTCACACTAGTTGATGTACTCTCTCACTTTTCTCCTTTTAAATGTGATTATTTTCTAGAATAAGCTGGACATGCAATATGAGTTCACTCCGTATGTCAACTTTTTATTTACATATGGCAATGGACAATTTATTGAATAATACTTGACATTGTTTGACCTCCCTTTCGCCTTCAGGTCATGTGGATTGGTATTGAGTTTTGTTTGATTTCAGCTCTATGTCTTGGCTGTTTGTGTGTTTCTACCCTCCCCCACCTTTTTTGGAGGGCGCCTTTGTATTTTGGATTCTTTATAATTATTACATCTTATTTGACATGAGTAGTTCTTGCAATGCTTATGAATTAATTAGCTACTGTTGTTATCAGCATAGTTACCAAATCCGGCCGGATCTGCACAAAATCCGACTGGATCTGGATTTTTCAGCCGACCTGGATAAATTCTGTCCGGGTCGGCCCTAATTTAGGAATTTTTTTATAGTTTTCTGGAAAAGAGTTCAACTATCAAACCTTATATATTAAAAAATATAACATTTTACATTACATTATTAATTTTTTCATTGTATTTGTCAAATTTTCATATTTATAAAATTCAACTCATATATATTTCGGACCGGATTTTTCTGAACTTTTTCAAGAATTCTGGATTTCGGATTTTTTTGCCCTCCTGAACGGATCCAGATTTCGGACCTGGTAACTATGGTTATCAAGGTATATAGGTATGGGTACTGGTATACCAATTTCCGACTTTTAGATATGCTGGTTTATGAGGGTGTGTGCATGTATGCGCCCTTGTGCATGTCTGTGCTTACGTGCATGCCTGTTCCGTTATGTGTGTACCTGTGCCTGTGCCTGTACGTCCATCCAGATTGTCCAAATTTGAATTTAGTCTGAAACATCAAGTATATTGAAAGTAATTGATTCAGTTTCTTGTTTAGTGCCCAAACGTTTGAAATACTATAAATAGCACTCTTACGAACCCATTGTAAATTTCATATCAAAGAGTTGAGTCAACTGAGACTGCATACATTATATTTAATGCAGAACATTTAAATAGCAAAAAAGAAATTTATTTACAAGAGTTTGGCCCTAAGAAATTGGTGTCGATGCCTTCAATACGGTATTAAGAGTGGAAAGCATTGGTTTTGGCTGACAAAATTGGATCAAACACCTTACCTAGTGATTCCTGCAACTTTTACACAGAAAGGAACAAATGATACTCGTCTTGATCAACATTCAGAATTCTTTTATTGTTAAAATATAGAGCTATAGAGCATTATATAGAATGTAATGCGGTTCCTAGCAGTTGAAGAGGTTGTAACCAAACAACCAAATGTAACTAAATGTAACTACCTCTTCCTATAATAAATAAACCTCTGCCTGTGTCATTTCAGCAGTGCAGTTTGCCTTCTCTGAGTTCTTTCTTCTTTTTGCATATTCTAACATTGGTATCAGAGCGGTTGGTTCATAGTTTGAGGAAGTCTTTTCAAGAGGCACGAACTAGAAGTTTGGGGAAGCCCTGGTTGGGCACAAACTGAAGTTATTCCATCGCTTTTTGTAGAAGATTCACGAGAAGGAAGACAGTCCTCCATTCATGGCAGGACATAAGCAAATACCAGTCATTTTGCACAAAAATGTGGAGCAGCGCCATTAAAGTCGTGGAAGAAGGAAAACCGTGGCCTAGTTCGTGGCAAAGCGAGTCATAGGAGAAATCGAGGGCAAACGTCCAAGTGAAAAGGCAAAAACGTGGATCCTCAGGAGGGCAAAAACCTAGTTGTTTGAAAGCAAAACGTGACTGCAGAAATCGTGGGAAGAAAAAGCATGAAAAAACAATCTTGTCTAGTTCGAAGGCAAAAGTCGTGGTTTGTGGAATAAACCCAGTCGCAAATCCAGTTTGAAGGAATACGTTGAGCAAAACAACCGAAAATCGTGGCCAATTCGTGGCTGTGAGCCTGGAGAGCAATCGCAAATCCTGTAGCCTGAGTTGTGTGGGCAAACGAGAGGAAAACGTGAGTGCCTTGAAAATTACGGGCAGGCAGAGTCAGGACAAAGGCAGAATTGTTTTGTATGCTTTTGGAAAGGTTGGTGAATTAATACACTGAAATAATATTATCTTTCAACAAAGGTATTCATACTATATGCTGGAGTAATTCATTTTAATATTATTTGTTGGAAAAAGTAATTTTTTTTTTTTTTTGATGAGTTAACGCTTTTGACCGGAGCTATGAACCGGAGGGGTAAGGGCCCCTACCCAACAACAATGCAGTAGAAGGAGAAGGACGAGAAATGGAAGAAAGCAATAAAATATACGCAAACGGAAGAAGGGTAGGAAGAAGAAGGAACAGAGAACGATAGAAGGCAAAGAGGCCAAGTGCGAAGACAGTGTCAAAAGGGCTCGAAAAACTCGATGGAACAAAGAAATCAGCCATGGGACGAACCGGCGCGTTCGTTGGCAGCTCTGAGTAAAAGAGAGAAAGCAGCACCAGTGCGATCTTTCAGCTCATTAAGGTGGTTGATAGCAGCATGAACCGGGAATAAAGTTGCATCAATGTCGACCAGAGGAAGGAAATGGTGATCCAGCGAAGGATGCATGTTTTGCGCAAAGGTGACTAGATCCCGGTATTGTCCGCTAAGCCATTGAATACCGCGCGACTGAGCCAGGCTAACTCGTCAACCTCTTCGACCCACAACAAAGGATCCGGAGGGAAAAATCTACCAACTGGTCATGTAAACCCACCCTGTGAACCGGATAAATTTCATCTTCCGCAACAAACTCGAAAACTGGCGGTTGGGATGAGGAGGAGGATGAAAAGGCGAAGGAGAGCGAAGATCGAATCGAGTCGTGGGGTGCCGAGAACGGAATCGGTAGGATTCCCCAGGATGATTTCAATTGCTTTAGCTTCCTCTCGACGAAGAATAACGGAAGATGATTGAGAGATAGTGACGATCGATCTCAGAAGTTTTGGCAGTTCCCAAAACTGTCCACGAAGAGCTACAAATGGAAACCCGACGAAAGCCATGGAGACAGAAAATTGAGAGCTCAGCAAGCCGAAGACGAGCAGAGAGGAAGAAACACCAAGCGATACTTAAGGATCGCCTGGCGTGAAGCACAAGGAGCTACATTTTAGAAGAGATGATTGACGTGAGCCCTTCCTAGGCTGAAGTGTCACAAGAAACAGTTGCAGTGTGTGGGAAGTCAATCGCAAAATTTGCTAATAGATCTGCCGCCGAGTTGGACTCACGAAAAATATGACAAATGCTCTAGAATTTTAGTTTTCCGAGCCAAAAGATGATGGTTTGAATGAAAGGATTGATGCGCCAGGAAGGGGCAGAACCCTTCGAGATGGCGAAGGTAATAATTTGAGAATCCCCCTCAATAAGAAGAGATTCCCCTCCCATTTTGATGGCTAGTTTGACACCCTCTAAGAGGGCCTGGACTTCCGCCATGTTGCAAGAACAATTGCGTAACGGAAAAGATCCCGCCGCTATTAGGATACCAACATCATCGTGGAGAATGCACCCAGCCCCCGAAGAACCCGGATTGCCTCTGGAAGTGCCATCGAAATTTAATTTCCATACACCTTTGGGGGGAGGTCTCCAGATAGCCTGTTTCCTGCGAATGAGCTTCTCCACTTGGGAAAGGCCGTGCTTGACAATGGAGCCAGGTTTTGGAATTTTGACGAGAGGCCAAGCCTTGGTGATTCGAGCATCCATCGAGGAGAATGAAGGATTATTCAAGTTGTTCTTAGACATGATTTCAGAGATGGCAACTTCTAATTTGATCAGGAAGGCGGGAAGAGCGCACAATTGATTACGAAAAAGACGCAAATTTCTCTCCCACCAAATGTGCCACAGGAGAAGAAAAGGGGCCACCTGCCAAATAGAACTCAAGGAACTATTGGAACCCAAAGAGGGCCAAGAAAGAAGGGAGTCTTTGATATTGTTGCAAAGTGGACCCAGGAGAGATTAAGTTTACCCAAAAGCCAATACCATCCTTGACTAGCAAAGGGGCAAAAAAGGAAGAGATGATCGAGATCTTCTTCCGCATTTCCACAAAGGACGCATTTGGAAGGACCAACAAAACCCCAGGATCTTCTACGCATCTGGGTGAGAACTTTGTTTTTGAGAATGAGCCAACCAAAGATCACCACTTTGGGAAGGAGAGAGGAGTGCCAACATCCAAGCTTGGGAAGGGCTTCAAAACCGGACTGTGAAAGAAGCAATCGGTAACCTTCTTTGACTGAGTAAGCACCCGAGACGGAGCCGAGCCAGAGCAGATGGTCCTCACACTCATTAAAGGTAACCCTTCTCGCAAGGATCTCATCCGAAAAGAATAACACTCTGTGTCAGGGACATTCAGTTGAGAAAGATCTTTCCAGAGCCACGAAGGAGAACCATCCGGATGGCGGGAACCATAATTAGCAACATGATTACCCCAAGAAAATTTGGTAATGTTCATAACTCTGTTGAGGGAAGAGACCAAATTGAGAGGAGGGCACCCGTTCCATCCATCCTCCCAAAAGTTGACCCGAGTACCATTATTAACAAACCAAGATACCGATTCCGCGATTAAAGATTTGCATTTGCGCATGAAATTCCAAATATGGGAACCTTTAGGGAGATCCTCGCAAGAAAGAAGAAGCTCCGGCCTACCAGCCTCCAAATATTTATGAGAGAGAACCTGATGGGCCAGCTGTGAGGGAAAGTGATGAAGTTCCAAACCAATTTAGCGCCCAGAGCAATATTATGGAGAGCTAAATCCACTATCCCCAAGCCACCCGAAGAGATGGGCGATTTAACCACTTCCCATTTGACCAAATGAAATTTGCGATCTTCATTGTTCCCCTGCCAAAGGAAGGTTTTGACCACCTTTTCGAATTTCAACAAAACCGAATTAGGAAGAGCCAGAACAGATAACATATAAACCGGGAGAGCACAAAGAACCGACTTAATCAGAAGCAACCGACCCGCCAATGAAAGCCATTTCCCTTTCCAGGCTTGCAATCTAGCCGAAAGGGACTGAAGAAGATCATTCCAAAGGCATGCTTTGCCTACTCCAGAGAATAAAGGGATACCCAAATATTTGTGAGGAAGAGAACTAGAAACGAAGCCGAGGATCGCCAGAATCCTACGTTGCAGCCGAGGAGAAACATTAAAAAAGAAGATAACGGATTTATGGAAATTAATTACCTGGCCCGCAACATTGGAATAGGAATTAAGGATATTGGACAGAGCACGGGCTTCTGGAATGGTGGCAGAACCAAATAGGAATGTATCGTCAACAAACTGTTGATGAGTAAGAGAGGGCAAGCTGGAGGAAATCGAAAGGCCCACAAGAGATCCGGAGACAATGATGGCTGACTTGATACAACGACTCAGTGCTTTTGCAACCAATATAAAGAGGAAGGAAGATAAAGGATCTCCTTGCCTAAGACCCCTGCTACTCCGGAAGAAACCTTCAGCAGAGCCGTTCACCAAAACCGAGAAGCGAGGAGAGGAGATGCAATTGAAAATCCAATCACAAAAAGCTTCATTGAAGCCCAATGCCTGCAGAGATTTAAGAAGGAATCTCCAATTAATGCGATCATAAGCTTTACTGTAATCCAAGCTTGATCATCATCCCTGGACACGAGGAGAGCTGCAAGGTATGAATAAGTTCATGAGAAATGATCACCCCATCGGAGATGGATCTGCCAGGAAGAAAGCCACTTTGCTCTTGCGAGACTATTGAACTGAGGAGGGGGCTGATGTGAGAGGCGATGGCTTTGGAGATGATCTTATACGAAGTATTGCAAAGGGAGATGGGACGGAAATCATCAAACTTGTCAGTGGGAGATTTTTTGGGGAACATACAGATGAAAGTATGATTAAGAGAACCGAGGATTTTACTAGTAGAACGAGATTCTTCCACTGCTTGCCAAACAAAGTGTTACCAATAACGTCCCAAAAATCTTGGAAAAAGGCAGCCGGGAATCCGTCGGACCAGGGGCTTTGTCTCGAGCCATAGAGAAAACAATTTTACGGACATCCTCTAAAGAGAAAGGGGAAGATAGTCGTTCGTTATCAGCCTCTGTTATTAGCTTGGGAATTTGATCAAGCAAAGGAGATTGAGCGGCCAAAGAAGAGTGCGTTTCTTCGGTTAAGAGCTTGTGGAAAAAGGAAACAACCTCCATTTTAATCAAAGGTTGAGATGAGAGCAACGTGTCATCAAGCTTCTTGATGGAGGAAATATAGTTTGAGTTTCTCCTGGCTTTAACCGAAGCATGAAAGAATTTTGTATTCTTATCACCATCTTTTAGCCAAATTTCCCTTGATTTTTGATGCCAAAAAGATTCTTCCTTCAATAAGAGATCCCCCAATTCGCTGAGAAGGAGCTTTCTAGATGAAAATCTTCTTGCCGCATACCAAATCTAAGAACCCGGTCATTGAGAGAACGAAGGGCTTTCTCAACTCTAAGCTTTTCTTGAAAGATGTTTTTAAAGGAGGACGAATTCCAAGCTAATAATTTATCTTTAAGCTGGGAGAGCTTTTTGAGAGAATGAACATTTTGGTGCCATTCACTGTGAAGGAGTCCCACCATAATTTGATTAATGATTTGATAGAGGGGTCCTGCATCCACATGCTTTCAAACTTAAAAGGCGAACGCCAAGGGGGAGATCAAAATTTATGGTCAAAGAAATTGGGAAATGATCAGAACCAGAAAGGGGGGTGACAGAGCTTTGAAGGAGGAAGTTCTGATGAAGCCAAGATTCCGAAATCAGAAATCTATCGAGCCTAACCGCCAAGTTCCCAAAACCTGGACGACGATTATTCCATGTGAACCAACCAGAGTGTGGTTCCAAATCCACAAGCTTGGAGGAATGAACAAAGGAAATGAAATCAGCTTGGGAACGTGGTTGCCAATAGATGCCACCACGTTTATCATGGTCAGAGATGGTAGCATTAAAATCCCCTGCAACAATAATTTTAAGATCCGGAAGGGAGCTCAAAGAATCCTGAATTTTATGCCAAGTTTCCCGTTTTTAATGGGATTATTCGGCCCATAAACATTGCAAAGGAAAAAGGCCTCATCGGAATGCTTTAAACTGACCTGACACCATTGGAAATTGGCATGAGAAGAAAGGAGAACCATACCACAGGAGCTGGATTTCTAGAGAAGACCCAACCCACCAGAGGCTCCTTCCGAGTTAACGAAGAAACCTTCCCATCCTCGCCAACTCGAAACCAGCCTTCTAAGCAGGCCACACTGGACATCTTGGTCTCTTGGATCAAACAAATGGAAATGTTCATATCGGTGACATAAGCGTAAGCGAGAGCTATTTGTTAGGGCGTTGAGGCCTCTAACATTCCAAGAAACGATATTCATCTTTTATTCAGAGAGGACTCGCCTCTCTTACTTGAGATAGAGAAAAAAGAGCCTAGCTGAGATTGATTACCAGAAGCCACCTCTTTTAAAGAAGAACGAGATTTGGAGGGCGACCGACAGGAGCTTTCAGACCAAGATTCAAGTTATGAATAGGAGTAGGAAGAATACCATGACTAGATTTCAGAATCTCACCTTCTTCTTCGATTGGACAAACTCCTCCACAACAACCTCCTTAGAAGCATTGAGAAACTCTTCTTTATGACCCACCCAATTTTCTAGGGAGGCCACATCCGAGCCCAGACCCAGAGCAATACCTTCTTGGAATAAGGAGAGGATTCGTGTTGAGTCCTGGACCACCGAGGCCGTCTCTTTGATTAGGGAGATAGTGTTGGGATCCAGAGAAAGAGTCTTTTCCTCGACAGACGGAGGGGGACAGAAAGAAGACTGGAGGAGAAAGAGGATCCGAAACCGCAGGGGCTTGAGACGGAGAAGGCTTCTTCTGCCAAACAGCCTACCGCAAGGAGGGAGGAGCTTTGCATGATTTTGAAAGTGACCAGGTTGTTTACAATGGAAGCAACAGTTCGAAATAGTCTCATAATCGACCTTCTGGACCCATTTGCCACTGGGGGAAAGAATCACAATCCTATCTTGTAATTTTTTAGATATGTCAACAGAGATACAAACCCTGGCGAAAGAAGAAAGAGTTCCTTCGAGAGTCACATGGTCGATACGGATGACACACCCCAAACTGGAACAAATTTGTGAGAGAGAAGGAGACCAGTACTCACTAGGAAGGGAATAAAGGTGAATCCAAACATGAAAACCTTCCATAATGGCGAGATCTAGGATTGAAATGAGCCGTCCACCTACGAAGAAGAAGCCCGAATCGAGAAGCAAAAAATCTTTCCTCTCTACAGAATCGTCCCTTTGAGCTTGACTACGAAAAATGACAAGGAAGAAGCCTTTGTCCAAGAATCTGATTTGGAGATCGCTCCCCCATTGGGTATCACACCAGCGTGGATTCTATCAGTTGGAAGACGCCGACCCACAGACTTAGTTATGATGGCCCGCTGTCCAAGAAGGTGCAGTTGGGAATCTAGGTCGACAGAATTTTCCAGAGAGAGTGTCACAAAATCAGCGGCCTCCGAGTCTTCGAGTTCAGGAGCACTCCCCAAACAATTGCTTGAAGACAAAAACGAAGGGACCAAAGCGAGGACCTGATTTGAGCGAAAAGGAATTAGATCTATCGGGGCCCGCCGAGCTGCCAGGAGCTCCATCCAAACCAGGGGAGCGAAGAAGACTGTTGCTAGCCGGACAATTTGAAAAAATTGACTTTGCGTCGATCAGGAGTTCCGGGACGATTTTTTCCACCTCATTTTTTTTTTGAGATTAAAAGAGAGAAATTAAAAAAAGTAATATTTTATTAAGTGTGGGGCAAAATTTTATTTTATTATTTCTGTTACTTTGGAATAATAAAATGGGAAATATTTCACACTTGACTTTGCCGGAGACACAAAAATTAACGGGCACTAATTTCAATGTTTGGAGTCATAAGATTTTAACGGTCGCGGAGTTTCGTGATTGTGATAAAATAATCAAGGGTGATGAAAGTTGACCAATGACAAACTTCGAGGATTATGACAAACGTCATAAAGAAGCGTGACTGCTTCTCAAGTTGTTGGTGTTGGATGATATGATACCGGAAGTGTGGAATGTCACTGTGGCAAGCACGTTGTGGGCTAGTCTGAGGGATAAATATCAGACGTCAGAAAAGAGTAGGGTTTTATACCTGAAAAATATGCTCTTTTCCGTAAAGTTCAAGGTGGATCGTTATCCCGAGCACCTACGGATGAAAGACCTCCGAGACCAATTATCTTCCATCAACAAAAAGGTGGACGACGATGATATGGTGGCTCTAGTTTTGAACAACTTACCTTCTTCGTATGAGTCATTTGTGGAGGCACTCCATTTAATGGTTGAAAGTCAAACACTCACGTTTGACAAGGTGAGTTCCTACCTGTTGCAAAAGGAGCGGAGACAACTTCAGGCAGAATCTAATTGTGACCATTCGAGAGAGTGCTTTTGTCACTCTCAAAGGGAAAGTGGAAACGTTAATCTAGTGAGTCTTCCACTCGGTATCGACGTCACATGCTATTCTTTGTCACAAGGTTGGGCACCTAACGAAGGATTGTCGGAAGCAGAAGTATGATCTTTCGCAGCAGAACAAAAAGCCATGTAATGAGGAACATATGGCAGCAGTTGCAGAAGAACGGGGTTCGGATGACGGGCATGCTCTTTATTGTCTTACGACATCATGCTCGAATAGCAAGTGGTACCCGTTCTTTGGATCATTGACTCAAAAGTGCGTTTGCACACTTTTCATGTCGTAGGGGCTAGTATGTTTCATTTCTTTCGCAAATATTTGTTTTGAATCAATAGTACTAGTTGATGGAGAATCACTTGCTAGTAGAAGGGATAGGAGATATATGCATTGTATTGAATAATGCTCATAAATTGTTGGTACGAAATGTTAGATATGTACCTTCTTTACAAAAGAATCTTCTATCTATTAAATCGATTGTCGAAAATCCCAATATTTACGTGCATTTACGTGGAAAGAAGTGTGTTGTCTCTGATGTCAAACAGAGACGGATAATTGCCCTTGGTATTGGGGAAGGTGGTCAATATCGGCTTGTTGATCCGACTGTGATCAACATGAATGCACGTGTGGAGGACAGCTCCACCATTCAGGATGTGCAGGAGGCTGCAATGCCTTGGGAGGAAGTCATTCCTCACAAATCTGTTGACTTGAATACAATCAACCTACATGCACCTATTGTGGAGGGAGTATCCACTATACTAGGTGTACGGGAGGCGGACATGCCTTGGGAGGATGGATTTCCTCATTCTGAAGAACAATTTGTTGTGGACGGAGACTCCACTATTCCAAATGCATTGACGATGCATGGTGAGATGGCATGCCCAACCACTCACTCAGAGGTCCTTGCTCGAAGGACAGTAGAGCATGAACAGTTTGCTCATTGTGTTGTGAAGGATCTTTCCCAACAGAGGGGGATAGATGAGCAAATAGATGAGGAGTTGATTCTCACTCCTACCACTGTTGAGACGGAGACCACTGCTGAGACGGAGATGGTTATTTCTCCTACTATTGCAGAGTTGGTTCTAACTCCTACTGCACAAATGGTCACATTTCTCTTATTGAGAAAGTTGGATGAGCACTACACGATGTTGCAAGGACGTGATCGAGGTGACTTCGATTGCAGGATAATTGAGTCTTTGTACAGACTCCAAAAGGCTACACAAGCCTAGAATAGATTTTTCAATCCACATCTTCAAGGTTCTAATTTCAGCACTCTAGAGATGGGGCTGGCACTCTTAGCCATTGGTGATTCATCACTGGTCAATGAATCACGTAATAGAGAACTAGTGGACCACTTGTTATATCTTTTGTTCATGGGACTAGATTTTTGTTTTGCGGTTCTTCTTCATTCAACAACCGCAACACAGTCATGGAATGATGATTTTGAAGTACAACCTATGGCACGATCTGTAAATGTAATGACTAAACATATGGGCTTTAGGAATTTTGTAAAATTTCGGGATAAACTTGGTATTGTTTCCGGTTTAGTCATTAAGAGGGGCTGTTAAAATATAGATAAGATAGATAAGTTAATGTCCAACGAATGACCACAAAAGTAGGTCAATGGGATTGCAGCCCAAACAATATACAAAGTGCGAGCGGGGACAACTCAAAACGAGTTCCCAAAAACAGAAAAGAAAAGAAGAAGAGAAAAGACAACAGAAAGGAAACCCGAAGCCAATACCCCCACAGGCGGGGGCAATGGAGCAAGCGGGGAGAGAAACGAGGGAAGCAAAGAAGGGAAAGAAGGGGGACAAACGAGGACCAATGGTCTAATCAGGAATGGTAGCCACATCCCTCCTAACATTAGAGGCCGACGAAAAGAAGCTCCTGATGGACTGGCAACCCGACGATGGGGGCGAAAACCTCCTTCCTGTTGAGATAAGACTGACACGACGGCCAGGGGGGCAAATGGAGCTAGACTGCCCACTGGTACATGTGTGCAACCGATTCTGCTGGCGGTGATCGAGAGAAGTGTGAAGGTCCAACCGGGGACGAACTGATCTATGCACTGTATCTGGGTCAGAAAGGCTCTGTCGTTTAGTACCTCCACCAATGGGTAGAACCGAAAAGAAGGCTGTAATCCGTCTCGTGGGGACGACTCTCGGAGGGGGATGAAGAATCTGGTCTCATAACAGCAAAGACTCATGGATGTAGAGGGCAAGGCACCGTTGGTCAATATATTTGAAGAAGACCGGGAGAGTCTGGAGTCCTCTGAAGAGACAGTGAAATTGTCCTCTGATCTCATAGTATATGGGGCAGCGAAAGATGAAATGAGTCTCTGTCTCCACCTCATGAAGGCTACAGAGCCTACAAAGTCTATCCTCCCGATCAATGTGGTGATCAGTCTCGCACCGAAGTCTGTGGGAGCCGACTCGAAACTGACCCAGAGGTATACGGAGGGCATGCACCCAGTGACGAGAGGTGTACTGAGGGCGGATGATGAGTCCATCTCTGATTTCAAGAAAGTGCTCTGCATAAAAGGACATCTTAGGGCGCAAACCCCAGGGGGGTTCACCCAAGTAGTCTGAATGAAGCTCCTGTAGATATCCTCCGGATGGACCTGTTCAACACTTGCTTGGTGGGCAAGAGATGACTGGGGCATTCAGAGAGTATTGGAAGGGGGGGAGACGATCAATCTGGATACCAACTGAGTCCAACAAGGCAGAAGTCTCGGCAAACCAACACCGGCCCACAACTGGGCAATACTCACAGAGGAACAATAGGCGAGATATGGATACCTGTCCTGCTCATCGGAGAGATCACCAAACCTCCTGATACGGTGAAGAAAAGATGATATGTCAAATATAGTCTCCAGACGGAAAGGTCGAGCTCGAACTCTGCCAAAATAATATGCTGGGGGACCGTCTGTTTACATCTGATGAAACGTCGAAGGAGGAGAGTCTGAATCCTCTGGTGGAAGCCCAATCTGTGTCCAAAAGGGAGGGCCCCCAAACAACAGACCCATAGAGAACAGTGGGGCGGATGAGGGAGTTCATAAGAAGCATCTTGGAGGAGATGTCCTGGAAGTGGTGCCGAAAACACTGCCTCTTGAGAATGGCAAGAGACCCATACCCTTTATTCACCCTCAAGAGCGTGCCTCATCATATTGAATCTAGGCCCTGAGAACTGGACTCCCAGGTAGGTGTATGTATTAGTAATTTCAACCTCCTGCCCCTTGAAGAAGAAATGGAGGTGTGATGTCCGCAACCCGTTGAAGACCATGACCTTGGTCTTACCCAGATTGACCGTCAAATGCCGAAGATCACAGAATAAAGCAAGAGCATCAAGCTGTCTCTGAAGCCCCTCAGGAGAAGAGGCGAGTAGAACAATATCATCGGCAAATAGGAGAATAGAGATCAAGACGTGGTGAAGAAGGCAACCATCCCCTTCCTGAATGTGATCCCGAAGAAAAGATTCCAGCTCATCAATGTAAATGCCAAAGAGGGTAGGAGACAAGGGGCACCCCTGTTTAACCCCAATGGTGCTCCTGATGAGATCAGACAATCCGTGTGCAGTACGAAGACGACCAAGGATGGACTCATAGAGGCGCATGATGGCAATAACAAGAGTCTCAGAAATACCGATGTCTCGGAGTCACTCAAAGAGGCCATGCGAGGTACGAGTCAAAAGCTTTTCGAAAGTCTACAAAACAACAATAGACTTTCGAAGAGCGGTGACGAGCCTCCTCAATAATAGCCCAAAGGGTGAAGATGTGGTCGATGGTGTGGTAACTACAGGGAAAACCAGCCTGACCTCTGGCTCTGAGCTACTTCTGCTCCAAAATCTCGGACAACAACCGTGGAGGACTGTAGCATAGAGTTTGGAGAAAGAATGGCCCACCATGATAGTCCTGTAGTTGTTCGGATCAGAAATGGACCCAGCTTTGTGGATCGGGTGAATGATATGATGAGACCAGGTAGGAGGGAAGCCCACGCTAACCACCTGATTGAAAAGATCTGTCAAATAGGTACCAAAAACCTCAAAACCCTGCTTGAAGAACTCGGCCTGGAAACCATCCACATCAGCTGCCTTGCTACAGTTCAAAATCCTTATTGCCTCTTTGATATTACGGTGAGTGAAGGGATTACCAAGCGGCGGGATGCCAATCTGGGTAGACTGCTGCCCGGAACATCGTAAAGGGTAGAGGTGTGGGAAAAAATGGAGATAGGATCGATCGTTGTGGAGGAGGGGAGTGGTGGGGAAAGACAATACGCCAGAAGGACCGAGGGTTAGTCCTAAGGGAGGTGGAAAGCATATATCTGCGGTGGGAAATGAAGGATCGCTTCTTACGGCGGAGAAGGCACCTGTAGGCAACCTTAAGAGTGGGGAAGGAGGGGAGGGCCTGGGTAAAAGCCTGGCGAAGACGACGGTGAAGGGATTTGCACTCTACATCGTACCATTGGTTCATGGGGCAAGATTTAGTAGTACTAGTGGCCGAGGGAAGGGTGGTGGAGCTGGGAAAGGATCTCAGGGCAGCCTCCCACATGGCAGAGGAAAGGCATGAGTACTTGGCCTCCGCACTAGGCATGTTAGAGAATAGGGGCTCAGAGGGGAGAAGGTCGCGGATGTGGGATGAGTAAGATCCGTAATCCCCTTTATCAAATTGAAAGGAGATGCGAGGTGGGTAGTGGGGAGGGGGAGGAGGGGCGGTGGTGGTAGGAGAGCTGGCGACCAGAGAGAAAGATAGGACAACATGATCGGCAAGGGGAATGGGGGAAACAAAGGAGCAGAAGAGGGGTGAGATGTCCGGGCTGGCAAGGATATAGTCTACCACACTAGTGCCCCCGCCATGGGGACGACATGTGAAGAAACGTGAATCCGGAAAGCGCTCGATCCCGTTGAAGATCACCATCCCCTGAGACTCCCCGAGCTGGAGGAGGGACCGTCCATAAGCAAGTGAGAGGGCCATCTCGTATCCGCAGAAATCTGATGTAGACCAACTGACATAGGGTCAATCCTCTGTGTGCAGAACGTATCCACTGATATGTCATGGAGAGGGACCTGTAGGTGTCTGGTACGGGCATTAAAATCACCTAAAATGATAACCTCCCCTGCAACAGAGTACTAGCTAATATTGTCGTATAAGTCAAAGAAAGGATCACCGTCGGGCCATTGTGGATGGCATAAGGGGAAGCAGCCGGAGGAAAGTAACATACTGCTATATAGAGGTCCCTAGAAAACCGAGCGGATCCCCTGATACGAATCCACATGAACCTAGCAGACTCATCAAAACCAACCATCGAGATCCTGTTCCGGAGGGAGTCCCTATAAAGACAAGCAACCCCACCAGAGCCCCGACACCACCTGAACCCCGAGTCTCTTGTCTGCAAGCTGATAACCAAAGAAAGCCAGTAATACCTGGGAGAGGACGAACCGGGCTCTTGTGTCTCTCGTGATAAAGAGAATGTCGGCAGCCTCGAGAGCATCTAACATAAGGCCAGGGGAAGACCAAAGGGAACCGTTCCCATTCCAGCAACTGATAGATAAGTCTCTGGCTTGGCTCCTCTCCCACTTGGCCCGTCATTGGGGAGCCCCTTGGCGGGGTTCCCAACCAGGAGGAGGAGAGTCTCTGATAACAGCTCAAAGATTCCTGATAACCGCCCATTTACCTGCTTTCCTCGCTGCCATGACTTGCTCCCTAGAGCGTTTGAGCTCCCCAACTTGTGTCTTGGTAAGATCTTCATCAAGGAAGACCTTATTGGGTAGAGAGAATAGCTTCCGTTTGGCCCTGAGAGCCCTAAGCCGGTCCTCAGCTGATTTGAAGCAAAGAAAAAGAGTAGAATCCAGTCCGAACCAAGCTCTATCAAGTTGCACCTCAGACAATCCCAAGTTTTCTGTGAGGAACTTTGAGGCAGTGGCCAAGGGATCAGAAGAGGGAGGGGGCAATCCTCTAACTTTAAGGTTCAGCTCCTAGAATGCCTGGTTCTTTCTTCCAGCAATTTGGCCTGAACCACCTCTTCAACTGCAGTTAAAGGGGGATTTTTATCCTTACCCTTCACCACTTGGGCCCAGGTATCAGTTTGTTTTTGCAGACTTTCTTGTTGAGTTCTAATTTCCTCTTGCTTATGTTTTAAATCTGAAAGCTCAGCTTGTAATTGATCATTAACAACATAAGGTTTTGTGTATGCATTGGGTTCCGCTAGCTGTTTACGCAAAGAGATATTGTCCGCTTCAACCTTATCAACCCGAGAGGTTAATCCGAAGACCTCAGTCTGGAGGGTTCTGTTCGAGGATTCCAGAGTCTCTAACCTGCGAAGCAGTTCGGCAATAATGTTGGGGAGACTGCCTTCATGTTGACCCTGGTCGTTAGACCCAAGGCTGGGCACCTGCGCTGCTGGGGAAGTAGGAGACATCAGTGATGGGTAGACTGCCTGGAGAGGTGATACGATTAGAGGAGTAGAGTCTCTAGATCCTCCAAATTGAGTTACCTTGTGCATAGAGAGACCAATGTTGAGAGACCAATGTTGTCTAGGGAAAACCGCAAGGAGCCTAATACCAGTCAAGGCAGAAGACAACACAATAGTGAGCAGGAGCAAAACACCCACGAGTTCCTCGTGTGCAGATCACGAAAAACAGACTGGGTGATTCGAGCAGCTGCTGGTGGTTGTTTGCGAGCAAGGGTATTCGTGAGCCTCGACTGTGTGCACGAGGAACAGAGCCACGATACAAGAAAAACGAGCCCTCCTGTGCCCTCGCGAGCAGTCCACGAGCCACGAATCCAAACAGAAGCAAAATACAGAGCAGATTTTTCGTTTTTCAGAGTTTTTCAGACTTCTAAAAATGCAAGGGAGGTTTCGAAAATGCAGTGAAACCCCAGAAATTTGTAATCTGACCTCGTTTCTGCTACCTTGACCTCAGTTTCTGGCTTTTCCAGCCATTACGATTTCTTTTCAGGCCCTCTTGATTTCTTTCCATCTATAACATTGTCTTTCTCCTTATATTTGCGACTGTTCCTTGACTGGTATTTTGCGACTGTATTTTGTCTAGTTTCGTGTATTTTTTATGGCTATTTTCGTGGTCAAAAATCACGACTGTATTCTAAAAACATTCTGCCTTACCACAACGTTTTTTCACGACTTTGGCTCTGCTACGGAAATGGGCGGAAAAGACTGTGTTTTACTGGCTCGTGGACTGGTATTTTCCTTTGAAAGAAAAACACGACTGTGCCCTCCTTTGAAAAATGCGATTATGCCCTTGATTTTCGACTGTGCCCTCTGAAAAACGTGACTGTGCCTTCGATTTTCTTCACTGAACTTCCAGATTTTCACGAACTCGTTTCTGTTGCAGCCAAAACACTCCACACTTCACTGAACTTCCAGATTTTCACGAACTCCTTGGGCATTTCAGTGTAATTATTATTGTAATTAATTCTTCAACCTTATGTGAAATCTCAATTCAGCTCCAATTTTATGTATTAAGGTTCTATATTTGAAATTTTGTTGTGTGTGATGAATGATTTATCAATGTTATCATATAAATATTTGAAATTTACTATATTTTTATATTTTCTTTTATTTTTAATAAATTAATAGCTGTCCCCTAAAAACAGGCCTCAAAAAAATCTGTCCTGGAAACACTTCCCCCGTCCCCTACCGTCCCTGTCCCGGAAACTTGGTGGAACATAGGAACTTGTAACCAAACAACCAAATGTAACTAAATGTAACTACCTCTTCCTATAATAAATAAACCTCTGCCTGTGTCATTTCAGCAGTGCAGTTTGCCTTCTCTGAGTTCTTTCTTCGTTTGGCATATTCTAACATTTATAACACTTTCAAAATAAATAATCTTGAAAGATAAGAACCTGTTGTCTTTTTCTTTTTTGAAAGTGGCCACCCACTGGAGAGGCCAGAATGCGTCAACAGATATATCCTATTATACCCTGGTGTCTCTGCTACTGATTAGATGGGTAGGTACGTCCACCAAAGTTTGGGAGATGTGTCTCTAGGTATCACAGGTGATTTACCTGTTTTGGTAACTTGACAAATCAAGGCATATCACACAGCTGTTCTTGGAAGACGAGTGTATCTAGAAAGAGGAAACTTTATCTTGTTGCTGCACGTCCCTCGATAGATAGTTTTGGCATTTTCAAATATTTAGTAGAACTACAGGCATGCATGACATTTTATACTTTGTGATGTATGCTAATTATGAAAACAGGTCAGGCTTATGTGGCATGACTGACATTTTATGTTTTATGATGCAGGTTATGTATGAAAACAAGGCCAGATTTCTGTGCTCAGCAGAGGCAACTCCAGTAGAACTGCTTGAACGGATTGTTACAATTACTGATGCAAAAGGATTGCACCAAGAACTTCATCACGCTCCAGGAAGAGTGATGATGCAGATCTCTGTGTTGACAATGAATTGGGATTTGCAAAAGATCGAACCATTAGCAGGTACACATTTAAAACTTTCTTGTGGAAACCTTGTGTATGGATATGCAACAATTGATACCTAAATCAGAGTTATTTACAGTGTTCCACAGGGATGCGTCCCTGCCAAAAGTAATGTCTCCGAGACATGGGGATGGCTTGGAAATATTTCCCGCCATCCCCCATCGCCACCAGCCAGAGGGGACTTTCCCGAAATGTTTTCCTCGGAGGGGGACGTTTTGAGACATTCCCCATTTTGGGGACTTGGGGCATCCTCGGGGACGTCCCAAAGACTTCCAAACTCTTGACCCATCCCAGAGATCCCAGCTGTCCCTCACAGCATAAGTCTGTATAAAAGTTTTTTTTAAAATCATTTTGTTTTATAATTTTTAGCCCCCAACCCTAATACTCAATGGAACCCACACACCCCTAAGCACTAAAAAAACTATAAACAAGACTTACACCCTCACTCTAAATCACTATAAAAAATTCAAAGCAATAGTGAGAGGGTGAGAGCATTAGCAAACAAGAGTGAGAGCAATAGCATTAGCAAGGAAGAGGGACAGTGTTAACAAGAAGTAACAACAAGAGTTAGAGCAAGTGCCAAGTCTTCATTAATCAACCGTTCCAAGTTTTCAACATGTTCATCTGGTCTAGCAGTTCGAGTGATGAGGAGTTTGGCACAGACTTTGGAGATGATTAGACTCATTAGACGCATTGAGCCACTGGCCAACTGTATTTGAGTTTTGAAAGTAATCATCATTTTGAATATAAATATTAAATTTTAATATATTGACATTTGACATTTTCACTGTTCAATGCAATGTGTTTAATATTTCAAAGGTCTAATTTGTTTTTCCTTATACATTTTTTTATAACTAATGTTTCAAATATTATATATATTTGTGCCGCCGTCCTGCTGCCGTCCCCCGCCGTCCCCAAACCTAGGCCCTTGGTCCCCTTGTCTCTCAGACCTGTCCTCCCATTCCGAGACTCTGTGGAACACTGGTTATTCATAGTATCATATAGGTTCACCATGGCACACGAGATCAATAGTTGTTTCTAGTAACCTGAAGTGACATAAACATCATTTTCTACAAGGTTGATAGTGATTCTTTCTTGTGATCGAGTATGAGACTCACTTGTAAGTTTGTATAATTAGTTATATTAACAGTTTGATTTAGAAGGCTGGTTCAATTACAGGTCGCTTGTAAGAGGTTTTGAATCTGTGCTCTTTTCACATTATTGAAGTCCATAATCTTTCTAGTTGGAAAACACCTTTTCTGTCGGAGTCATTTGTCTCTAGATTTATGGGTGTAAGTTAGGTGTATGGCTATAGCTATTCCATAGTAAATTGCTGCCATACTAATATGCCGGATGGTCTGTATTCTGCCCTTTGTATTGTTGTATTTATATTGTTCTCTATGGTGATTACAAAAATTGGTGGCTTGACTGTTTATTTGTATCTTAAACTAGCTTTGAGCAAATGAAATTTTGTCAAACAAACCGTCGTACTCTTTAATATGAGCTTTCCTCCTTGGTGCAAGGGCAATGAGTGCAATCCAAACACTTGTTCTATAGAACCATCAGCATTTTTGCATTAGCTAATTAATTATTTCTAAGATTTTTTTTTTTGATAGAAAAAGGCCATGTGGCCCACAATCACGCTTGCCATAATAATTGTCATAGTCTTGAAGACAGGTAGGAGCTGCCAAAGCACTATGACCAAGGAATCTGTTTTCTATTATTTTTCAAAAGGGTCTGTTAGTTATGTAGCTATTTTTCTCTGTTTGGCAGATTGACAGAGATGAACAGTAAGGAGTATTTGGAAGAACACGCATTACGCCTCAACATGAAAGAGACCCAACAAGGTGTTCAGACTGTGATGTCAGAAGTTCCAAAAGAGAAAATTGAGTCATTGCAGGCATGAACAATGGACCCAGGCAACATATTTATGTTTGCAGCCTCCCAAAATATTATGGTGGCTGCAACTTGATCAATTTTAGGGAATTGCTCTGCAAGATCTCAATTCTAGATCATATCAAAAAATTATAAATGTGCTCTTTTTCAAATGCTTACAAAAAACAAAGCAGTTATCTTCTAACCTCAGTTGGGTTTACAAAGTCTCAAAACACCATCATTGAATGGCTTTATGTACCATACTGATTGTATGATGCTTGGACTCCTGAGAAGTCCACAGTTGGAGTTTCATGTCAACCTTGTTCTAATTTAATATATTCAGTTGGCAAATATTTTTTCAGTACTCTTTGATTATTCCAAATGGAGTAATCTTTTATAAAATGACGGTCATAAATTTTGACTGTTGTTGAAGAGCATTTTAATTAGATCAAGTAATGTATTGCAATGCAATGTAACGTTCAAGAAAAGTTGGTAAAAACTTGGACATGCCAATAGAAACATATTGTAAATGAACTATCCATCAACTTGAGTAGAGGCGTAACTGAGACATGCCATATTTATGTGGTGAAGACGAGCATTGTTATTATTCGACTGGCTGCAGCTGAGGTGATGGAAACTTGTCACGACTGTGCAAACCTTAGTATATGTTCCAGTGGACAAATATGAAGAATATCAATGTAATGAATCAAATTATTAGTGTTTGCACACCCGTAAATTGGTAAAACACTAAATAGTGATTGTTGAATGCCAAAGTTTGAGAATTCCCTGAAGGTTCTACATGGACCAAAACTACTAACAAAGGTAAGAAATGGTATTCAATCAATAGATGAAGTTATAATCTTATTTGTGCACTTCACTAAAATGTTTTGCAAACAAAATTTCTAATGAACAATAACAAAATTAAGGTATTACATGGTAAGAATTAAAAGACAGCGGTGATTTAAGGCATTACATGTTTCAAAAGCTTTGCCAATGAGGAAAGAATCTATAGGGTGAGAAGCCTTAAGTGGTGGATTATATTCACCTTTCTCTGCTCTGTACTGAATGCTTATAGAGCTTGTGTGTTATGTGGGTCCTCTTGCCTTATGGTTATCACCAAAATTACATGAGGAAAAATGTCATTAGAGTAACAGTTACTCATGGAGGTCATCTACAAATGATTCAACACACAAGAAAATCCCACAAAAAGTTAATAATCTAACAAAAAGAAAGATTAAATTTTTTGAGAGGCAAACATTTTGATATAAATCTGGAATCAACTCTGTTGGAAATAAAAGAGGATATGAATACACATCTTCTTTTAGTTCCAGCACGGTACAAACTTTATTTTTGTTATCATTCATTTGATTACATTCTATAGATACTATAGAGACCTCATACCTTGTTTGTAGGGCTAATTATATCTCAGCTTGAGGACTTCCTTCGATCCTTGATGAATAAACCAACACCTCAAGGTCCAAGTCTACTTTAAGGCCAAGGTGGATGGATTCAGGGAAAGAAAGTACTAGTTTATTAAAAGAAAATAACAATCGGACTAGTGCATTTCTTTGTGAATTTGGAAGAATGGATACCACCTACCTTGGCACGAAGTTGAAGGATGCCGATTATTCATGCTGCTACCTAATACTGACAAGTGACTCGTTAGTTCTTCCACCCCTCTAGTAATAAAAGCTATGCTTAACTTCTTCCACTCCTCTAGTAATATAGAGACCACTTTGAGGACACGGTCTTGTTGGTGAATGTGTTGTGATGTTTGGGACACATTGAAAGCATCTCTCATTCCTATTACCAGCAAGTCTCCAACCACCTCCAACTTTGCCATCTCGGCCGGGAATGAAACACCTAGTCGTCTTATCATCCGTTTCCAATATTTTTTATCACTCAATTACATCCTTCCAGTTTTTGCAATGAATGAAGAGAACCAATTCCATGGTGTAATTATTAGGATCTCTTCCAAGTAAAGATATTTTCAGCTAATAATTAGCCTCCCTTGAAAACTACTACATCATTCATGGTTGTCTATTGGAATAACAGCCAGCAATTGCACGTGAAATGTGTGATGGAAATGTCAAAAGGATGCGTCAAAGAAATTAAATTTGAGAGAGTGAAACATCGGAAGAGGAAGAGGGGTGATGAAGAAGGGGTTAGAGAGAGGAGAAGTAAATTGGCGGGGAAAATACTGGGGGGAACCATTGTGTGAAACTCTTATTTTTATGACCAGCTATATGAATCACGTGCCATTTTCTTCAATCATTTGAAAGAGAAAGGGGGTGCGGTGTGGAGGTTGTTGAGGTAATGTACTTTGGATGATGAATACTTCCAAGGAAACTTGCATATGTTTGAATCCCGAACTCTACATATGCTAGATACGAAAAAACTACGTGTAAGGTTCCTTATGTCTCTGATTTCATGCACATCGTTATAACATCTAATAGTCATGCCCCTGCCCAACAACACCATGAAGGGGGTGTTGCTGGGCAAGGGCATGACTATTAGATGTTGGAACAATAATGGCTCCTTTTGGTCCTCACCTGGTCTTATTCTTGATGCTCTTAGTTCTGCAGACATCCTCTTTATCACAAAGACTCACGAGAGTCCGGTGAGGCCTCTTCCTGATATCACGAGTTGTCATTGGTACTCTGCGCACAGGCAGGAGACTAGGAACTCGAGGCGGTGTCGTAAATACGGAGGAGTGGCTTGCTTGTATAGAGATTCACTCTAGAGCAGGATCTCGTTAGTTGCCACAGACGAGTTTTCCAGGTTCTTATGGGTTCGGATTCAGGGTGTGGGCCCCCACTGTAGGGATATCTACATTGCAGTGTGTTACTTCCCTCCGACATCCTCCCCTTATACCATTCATAATGGTCCCAATGGTGATCCCTTTACCAAATTGTATGACAGTATTGCCCAATACTCAGTGGTCAGAGAATTCATCCTTCTGGGTGATTTCAATGCCTGCACTAGAGCACTCCAGGTTCTTATTCATGACTGTGCAGAGGATTTGCTCTGCATTTGTACAGATTGATCCCGAAAAGTGGGCTTACATAGGACTTCAAAGGATGACTCAGGGCATCTCACTGCTTATGAACGACACCTCCTATAGCTTGGAAAATCACATGAGCTAATTAACCTCAACGGGATTACCTACTTTCCGACTCGCATCTCTTCACATGTTGATCGCATGGTGGCGGTGCGAGTGTGGTGGATTATGTCCTTTCCGGCCGAGATCTCTTTTCACCGATTAGCCACTTCTCCATTTCTTCCATTCCCCTTGCCGATCATGCCCTTCTCTCTATGTCCCTCCGTGTTGACATTCCCCCCCGCCACCACTACTCCCCCTCCATGGTGTTGGTGCTCAATTTGATCTCACCCCATTTGTCCTTGAAATTCTTCTTTTTGCAGGCTCTGTCGTGTTTGCTATCTTCCCGTGTTGATGCGTGAAAGCTCCGTCCTTCATTTGGTTGCCATGATTAGTCTTTTCCTTTGGTCAAGGATCACTTAAGTCCATAATTTGTTTTCCGTTCCTCTGTCCATGTGAAAGAATTTGTAACTTGGGTGTAAAATCGGGTTTCTTCCCTTCCTTCCATTTTTCCATAGTCACGTTTTGTTTTCCCTGTCAATTTGTATCCCAATATCTGTGGAAACGTGGCCCTTTCTGGTTGGATGCGGCTTGGTGAGGCACTTTGAAAACTCTAAGGCCCAATTCAACTCAAAGCTTGTCCACGTGGAGGGCCGACACTCATATGAAAATTTGCCTTTTGGTTTGGCCTTGGAGTTGCGCTGGGGAGACATGTGGAGGTTTCCGCTACCTTGCCTAGACTTTTTTTTTTTTTTTTCATGCGGCCGGTACAGTTTTGGCGGACCATGGACACGTGGAGGGCCTGCGCTTGTTTGGGGTCTCTGCTTTTGGGCTCCATATCAAAAGAGCGCCAAGGGGACACGTGGGGAGCTATGCTCACTCTGTCCATACTTAAAAAATTTATCAATTGCGGATGCAACTTTGTCGGAGTTACGGACACGTGGAGGGTAGGGGCTCATTTGAAGATCTGCCTCAGGGTCCCACCTTAAAGTTGCGTCAAGGGGACACGTGGAGGCTTCGTCTCCGTTCCGCTCTATACTTAAACTTTTCAAAGCAAATTTCTAAGGCCCGTGACATGTGAAGGGACTGTGCACGCTTGGGACTCGCCCTTAAATTTTATTTTGAAAAAGTGCCAGAGGACACTTGAGGCTTCCGCTCATTACGCCCTTGCTTGGACTTTTCAACGGCCAAGGAAAACTGTCTCGGACCCTAGACACATGGCACCTTCCACTGATCTTTCAAATTTTGCAACAATTTTGCCCGATGATACACGTGGTGAGCCGCTCGTTTGGGGTCTCTGCTTTTGGGCACCATATCAAAAGAGCGCCATGAAGACACGTGGAGGTTTCCTGGCTCCTTTTATATTGAGACTTTTCAAAGGCCAAAAGGCATTTTTCTTGGGCCTAGGGCACGTGGAAGGCCCGCGCTTGTTTGGAAACTTGCCCCTATACTTCTCCTTTGCAGTTGCACCAAGGAAACACGTGGACGACTATGATATAAAGTAGAAAAGGGGCAGAATCAACTGGTTTTTGTGCATTGCGTATGTTTTTCCGCCATTTTTCTCCAAGACTCCTGGAGATGCGAATACGCACTGTTTTTCATCATTTTTGATGAAATTCCTTGTTGTCTCTGTCTGTAAAGTGCCATTGAATGGATTCAGAACTTAATTTGTGAGTCCAAGGATTGTTAAGATCGATATTTTGAAGTTGGAATTGCTCGGGCACTTGCAAAAACGGAATTACCAGAGAAGTTTGGATGCGGGAAAGAATTACGAGAGGGAAGAAAGGATGAAATGATGAAGGTTGTAGGTGCAAAAGATGAAAAAGGTGTTGCCTCGAGAACGAAAATTATTACTTGTCGATCCACGTGCAAAGCCTCCGGAAAATGATTAAAAAGGGGATTTGTCGCATGACAGAATCAAAATGATTGGAAGGACTGCCAAAAAGTTGTGACATGGCATCCTAGTCATTAATCAAGGGCTTAAGAAACACGATCAATTCATAATTGCTCCACTTGGCGACTTTCAAATCTAAATTTGTTAAAAGTCATTATCGAAACAAATTGGTAACAAACAAACGTCCCTCGAATATACTTCTCTTTTGGGGGAAAATTTGAGCGAGTGAAGTGTATAAATGGAATGAGAATACTCTTGCAAAGGGTGGGGGTTAAATTCTTGAGAGAAAATTTGAGAAAAGTCGTCTTCCTGAGAGACTAATCCGAGATAACTATTTAATTTCTTGTGTTAGATTTTTATCATGTCAAATTGGTTGTAAGTGTACAACCTTTGACAAGCTCTGAGACTTCTATGTAACTTTCACCTCTGATGAATCTAAGCAATTTTGAAATCAATTTGTGTTCATCTTGGATCAATTAGTGTCTGCTTTGTTTTAGAATGTCTAGAAGTAGTTTTACTCGTTCCTATTGCAATCTTTCATTGAAATATTTGTGAAATCACACAAGATCTTGTCCCTATGACAGTTTAGTGGCATTTGTAATTTCATTTCAAGAAGAGCTTTCATCCTGTGATGAGATAAACAAATTTAAATTCACTGCACTGTCATTTGTTGATAAAGATTGTTTGTAAGTCTTTGGGTGTACCTTAGGCATGATTGATAAGAGATTTTGGTGTTTAATTGAGTCTTTTAACTCGAGCCTTTGTGTTAGATTCTCAAAGGCTATGTGAAAATGTGTTGATCTGGGCCTCCATTGAAGCACACCTTTTGATTGAATGAACGTCTTAACTATCCTAAAGCTTTATGTTGTTGAGTTGTCCATTGTTGTGAATTTTCTCAAAGGTTTGGGAAAATCAACTTTATCTGCTCAATCTCCCACCAAAATCATTAAAAAAACCATGAATCCATCCCGAACTACCCATGTTTTCCTATATATCAACAAAGGAACAACATCTATTTACTAAAATATGCGAGAACAATCAAGATTCCATAATGTCTTTAGTAATCTTAGCCTTGTGTTGAAAATATCTCCATAGTTCTGGAAACGACAACTCGTGAGAGTCAGATTTGGTGTGTTGATCATATTTTCCCAAGGTTTTCTTTATAAAATTTGTGCAAAAGAAAGGTATCTACATCTCCTTCAATAACAGAGGTTACAAAATAGGTTCTCTTACCTTGATTGAAAGGCACAACCTAAAATAGTTAGGATAATGTCAAATCCTTTTAAGGTGCTAACCACTTTTTCAAGGCTCGAGTGCTAAAAAGTAAGATAAATTGCTTCCTCGGCTACAAAACGACATACATAATCATTTATCTGCTTTTGAGTGTCCTGTCAAATCCATGATCTTTGCTCGAGTTTGTGAATAAGAGTAAATGGGTACCAACATGCTTCAGGGCGCCGTTGCGGGACTCTTTGAAGTATTTTACAAATGCAGTACATACAGACCCTGGTAATGTTTCTTACATGATCTAAGTGCAAATACATTGCTGAAACATCATTATCTATTCAGATATGTAAGAATTGTTCAAAGTTGTAAGTTCTGAGTGCAATATTTCCTATACAATTATTGCACTAAAGTTTGTATCATCATTGATAAATTTGGGTAGAAGAAGAACATATCTTGTAAGCTTTGCATGAATCTGGTATTGATAGACATTTGATAGGTCTTTCATAGTGCATTTGCACAAACTAAGGTGAAAATCCTTAGTGGTGACTCCGTGCTGTTTAAATTCTTAATAAATACCAGTGTCTTAACATATATCAAGTAAGATTTGTCATTAATCTTTGCAAAGCTGGAAGGAAGAAGATCTTTCTTCGCGAGGACCCTAGTAGAAGGTTGTTTCCCAGAGTTGGGAATGTCTAATTCGGAAGGAGGAAAAATTTGGAAGGTTGTTGGAGATCAAGCATCAAGAAAAGAGATCTCCATTGGTGGCTGATTGGCATGTGATTGAAGATTGCAATACTTCCTCAAGTGTTTCGAATCGGGTAGTCTATTTGTAAATCCGAATTCTCCTACTACTAGAGAGGGTCCTTCTTTTTATTTGAAAGATTTGCATCTCATTACGCCCATGTATTCTCCATAGATGATAGGATCTTCCAAGAAAGAGCCTTTAGAGGGAAGTCATTTCGAGAATTGCATCCATGTACCACATAGACTTCTCACTCCTCATCATTTGCATTTCTCCGAGGTCACCTCCTCAAAATAATATGGCTCGGCTCCACCTGGACCTCCATTTGTTGTTAATACTTTTGGTCCCATCAATTTTAGAGGTATGGTTGGTTATCCAAAGGTTGTGCCATAAGATGTAAGAAATAGATTGTGCAAGTTTCAAGGAAATAACACAATTCACTGGTGATCAACACATGAAGCTCTTTGTTAATATGATGGAGGACTTGAAATAGAATTTGAGGATGTATACATTAAATTGTTTATCCATACTCTAGAAGAAGATGCGAGGACTAGTATAAATCTTTGCTAGATAATTCTATTGATTTTTGGACATAAATGAATAATGCTTTTAGATGCATGCAGTATGGTGATAAAACAAGACCCTAGGTTTCTTTTATCAGAGTTTGAAAACATTAAGAAGAATCCTAATGAATCACTGCATGATTTCAATACAAGAGTTAACAAAACATTGAGAAGACTGCTTGTTAGTTTGAGGCCATGTGATCAATCATGTCGATAAAGTATTTAGATGCATTTGATAAGAAAGTTGCTTACTTATTTGAGGGATAAGAACCACGGAACTTTAATGCAGGACCTTTACCATGACTTCTGCAAATTGAGAAAAACATTAAAGTAGTTGGAAAACCTCCTAAGAGGGAGGGTGTTAAACTGATCGACCAGAAAAGCCTCAATCAAGTAAGGTTGTGGATCTTGAGGAAGTTGTAAAGACTTTGGCCGGAGCTGTCAAATAAATCTCTTACAAGCTAGCCAGGGAAGATAAAGGAATTAGACAAGGTTCTCAAGGTCAGCATAGGCAACAAGGACAAGACAGATTTGCAAATCATCCTAGAAATGATCAGAGATCTAATGACAGAGGTAAAGGACCCATGGGAGCTAGACAACCCCAAACTAGGGAAAATAGAGTAGTGTCTGATCCTCTTAATGCTAGAGTTAGAGTTGTTGTTGAAGAGACAAATGAAATTGATTGGTGTGACAAATGTTTCTTACCCCACCTACCATGTGAAGTAGATCAACAAGTTGAAGAAGTTGAAGATGATGATAACACCGATGATGATGCATGCATGAGTAGATTCCTCTACAAGCTCACAAGAAGGAACAACTTCAAGCTCAAGTAATAAGTGCAAGAGCTGCTACAAGTTTTTTGGATTGTATTCATCGGGTACCTCTTCTTTCTCCCTCTCATACTTTAGAAATAGATATGGTACAAAATTTTGAACTTCCTAATAATGATTTTGAGTACTAAGAGCTCTAATGATTAAGAAGTATGATGGAGGAATCCCATTAGAAGAGGATAGACAACTATTAATGAATGTTGTTGTTGCCCAAGAAAAAGAATATAATACTAGGAGTAAGGTTGCCAAAGGGTCGGGACCTCGAGGCCAAACCAAAAATTTTAGTGCTCACCAGTATCCCAAAAGAGACTCCAAAGAAAGATGCATCTGGCAAAGGCCTCGTTGTCTCAAGTAGAACTTGTGTCCCTCCCCATGCTCTAGATTGTAAAAAATCCTGTGCCATCAGATGAATTTGTAAACCTTCCTCCTAACACTGCATTACCCAAATATGTCCCTTGTGACATAGCCCAAATCTTGAGTCAAATCAAGATTTTTGTTCCTATTGTTGAATTGCTTAGAATCCCTGAGCATGGGAACAAAGTATTCAAATATTTGGGATTTAAAGAAGAAAAGGTCACCCAAGGCAGAAATGTAAATAATGTTGAGACTCCTACCATTTCCGAATTGAAAAAACCCCAAGTGCTAGAAGAAATAGGTGAACCACCGAAGTTTACTTGGGAACATCCTTGGTTGAGTCTCAGCTGAAGGTGGATCCATTTTTCACTATGCTGATTATTAAGGACAGACTGTTGCACAATTGTATGTTTGATTCTAGAGCATCATGCAATGTTATGCCTCTAGAGGTCATGAATGAATTGAACATTAAAGTGACAACTTATGGCAAGTGTACTGCAATGGATTCTAGAGAGGTGCCAATTGTAGGATGTGTAAAAGGTTTGGTGGTACAACTTGTAGCTTATCTGGGTAAGAACTTGAAACTTGATGTTGTTGTTGTTGATTGCCTTGCCAAATGGGGCATGTTATTATCAAGAAAGTGGGTTGCAAGTGTTGGTGGAAGTGTTCAGATGGACATGTCTTATGCCACCATACCAATTGAGGGCAGCCTTGTGAAGTTACCTGGTAAAAAGAAAATGTTATATCTCATTGAGGACCCCAACAATGCTTCTTATGAAGTATTGCATGCTAGATATTGATATTGATAACTCTGTGAGCGATGTTTTTTAAAGGATTATGAGATTGATGAATGCAGATATCCCGAGCAGATTGTTTTTCCAGGACTTTGATGTTTGATGCGGCCTTGAGAGATGTTGAAAAACTTGACACAAGCACAAAGGATAAGCCTAAAAAAATATGGTGAGATAAACTTCGATGGAAAAGAGAAACAATCATATGACCAAGCTGTTAAAGACATATCGACTGCTTAGCATGGTCATATCCAGAATGGTAGGCACTTGAATATTTTCCTTGATTGTTTTCTTTGAATCAGTTGGCGCACTCCATTGTATAGTGTATAGTTATTTGTTTTCATTCTGCTTTTGTGTTTTTGTTCGTTCTAGTCCTTGGTGACCTAGTTTTGCTGGTTTCTCGGTTCGTTTTTGGAGGATGGTTATGGTTTCTCTGCTCTGCAAGCTTATTCTTTGACTTCATTTCCCAATGGTTTGTTTTTAGCACTTGGTTTGCTTTTTTGTTCTTGTGGCACTCATAGGGAATGCCCATCCCCGAGTTAGAGCCAATGTTGGTGCTCAATTTAGTCTCGCCTTGTTTATCCTTAAAAGTTATTCATTTGCTTGGCTTTGTCATTTTATTTATCTTCCCGTATTGATGCATAAAAACTCTATCCTCCATTTGGTTGCCATGATCAGTCCCTTCCTTGGTCGAGGATCACTTAAAAGTCTAGAATTTGTTTTTCATTCCTCTGTCCGTGTGAAAGAGTCTGTAACTTGGGTGTAAACTCGGTTTTTTCCCCTTCCTTCCATTTTTCTGACCACGTTTTGTTGTCCCTATCTCTTGTCCTAAGTATATGTGAAAACGTGATTGAATGCAGCTCGAAATATCATATTTGGGCCTTATATCATTTCCAAATTCTCTGTCCTTGAAGAAAGATTCATTTCTAGGCTCAAATGGTGATTTTCCTACATTTTACGGTTTGACGGGTGTGTTTTTCCTCGTCAAATTTACATCTCAGCATCTGTGGAAATGTGGCCCTTTTTGGTTGGATGCGGCTCGGTGAGGCACTTTGAAAACTCTAAGGCCCGATTCAACTCAAAGCTTGTCCACGTGGAGGGCCGATGCTCATATGAAAATTTTCCTTTTGGTTTGACCTTGGAGTTGCGGGGAGACACATGGAGGTTTCCACTTCCTTTCCCAGAGACTTGGACAATTTTTCATGCGGCCGGTATAGTTTTGGCGGACCATGGACATGTGGAGGGCCCGCGCTTGTTTGGGGTCTCCGCTTTTGGGCTCCATATCAAAAGAGCACCGAGGGGACACGTGAGGGGCTCTGCTCACTCTGTCCATACTTTAAATTTTTATCACCGCAGATGAAATGCAAATGTCAGTTCGGACATGTGGAGGAAAGGCGCTCATTTGAAGATCCACCTCAGGGTCCCACCTTAATAGTTGCGCTAAGGGGACACGTGGAGGCTTCTGCCGGTTTCACTCTATACTTAAACTTTTCAAAACAATTTTCTAAGGCCTGTGACACGTGGAGGGACCGCACCTATTTGGGGACCTGCCCCTAAATTTTATTTTGAAAAAGCACCAGGAGGACACTTGGAGGCTTCCGCTCATTTTGCCCTTGCTTGGACTTTTCAACGGCCAAGGAAAATTGTCTCAAACCCTAGACACATGACGCCTTCTGTTGATCTTTCAACTTTTGCAACAAATGCCTGACTGAGACACGTGGTGAGCCCGCGCTCGTTTGGGGTCTCTATTTTTGGGCACCATATCAAAAGAGTGCCATGAAGACACGTGGAGGCTTTCGTTGGCTCCTTTTATATTGAGACTTTTCAAAGGACAAAATGTGTTTTTCTTGGGCCTAGGGCACGTGGAAGGCCCGTGCTTGTTTAGAAACTTGCCCCTATACTTCTCCTTTGTAATTGCGCCAAGGAAACACGTGGATGACTATGATATAAAGTAGAAAAGGGAAAAAATCAATGGTTGTTGTGCATTGCATCTATTTTTCCGCCATTTTTGCTCTAAGACTCCTGGAGATGCGAATACACACTATTTTTCATCATTTTTGATGAAATTCCTTGTCATCTCTATTTGTAAAGTGCCATTGAATGGATTCAAAACTTAATTTGTGAGTCCAAGGATTGTTAAGATCGATATTTTGAAGTTGGAATTGCTCGGGCACTTGCAAAAATGGGAATTACCAGAGAAGTTGGATGCGAGACATAATTACAGAGGAGGAAGAAAGGATGAAATGATGAAGGTTGTAGGCGTAAAAGATGAAAAAGGTGTTGCCTCGAGAATGAAAAAGATTACTTGTTCGAGATCAAGTATGTGTGAGCCTCGGAAAATGATTAAAAGGGGATTTCTCACATGACATAATCAAAATGATTGGAAGGATTGCCAAAAGGTTGTGACATGGCATCCTAGTCATTAGTCGAGGGCCCAAGAAACGTGATCAATTCATAATTGGTCCACCTGGCAGCTTTCGGATATGAATTTGTTAAACATCGTTGTTTGAAACAAATTGGTAACAAGAAAAGGTCCCTCGAATATTCTTCTCTTTTGGGGGAAATTTGAGTGAGTGAAATGTATAAATGCAATGAGAATACTCTTGCAAATGGTCGGAGGTTGAATTCTTAAGAGAAAATTTGAGAAAAGCCATCTTCCTAAGAGACCAATCTAAGATAACTTGTTAATTTCTTGTGTTAGATTTTCTATCATGTCAAGTTGGTTGCGAGTGTATAACCATTGACAAGCTCTAAGACTATTTTGTGTAACTTTCCCTGGTGATGAATCTAAGCAATTTTGAAATCAATTTGTGTTCATCTTGGAGCAATTAGTGTCTGCTTTGTTTCAGAATGTCTGCTAGTAGTTTTACTCATTCATATTGCAATCTTTCATTGAAATATTTGTGAAATCACACAAGATCTTGTCTCTATGACAATTCAGTGGAATTTGTAATTTCATTTCAAGAAGAGCCTTCATCTTATGATGAGATAAACAAATTTAAATTCACTGCACTTTCATTTGTTGATAAAGATTGTTTGTAAGTCTTTGGGTGTACCTTAGGCGTGATTGATCAGAGATTTTGGTGTTTAATCAAGTCTTTTAACTTGAGCCTTCGTGTTATATTCTCAAAGGTTGTGTGAAAACGTGTTGATTTGGGCCTCCATTAAAGCAAACCTTTGGTTGAAGGAACGTCTTAACTATCTTGAAGCTTCATGTTGTTGAGTTTTCCATTGTTGTGAATTTTCTCAAAGGTCTGGTATAATCAACTTTATCTTGCTCCATCTCCCACCAAAATCATTCAAAAAACCATGAATCCATCCTGAACTACCCCTGTTTTCCCTGTATATCAACAAAGGAACAACATCTATTTACTAAAATATGCAGAACAATCAGGATTCCATAATGTCTTTAGTAACCTTAACCTTGTGTTGAAAATATCTCCATAGTCGAAGTGACAACTCGTGAGCCTCAAATTTGGTGTATTGATCATATTTTCCAAAGGTTTTCTTTATAAAATTTGTGCAAAAGAAAGGTATTTGCATGTCCTTCAATAACGAGAGGTTTTGTGCACGTACCCAAAATTGTAGGGTACTGCACCACCGGAAAGATGTTACACATACCCCAATGATGATACAAGTCTCCTCGCAAGGTGTTCGGGATCTAGAAAAGCTTGCCAAGTATACGTTTGTATCCCGTATGCCTCACCCGACCTTCGCATGCTTTGTTCTACACTCTGGCCCCCTTTTTCCTTGCATTTTGGTCTTAAGTGACGAGATCGCTGCCCCTACAGGCGGCGGTCCCATGACACTACCTAGGACGGGGTGGCGTCCAGAATCGCCGCCCGCACGTGGCGGTGGTCTATGCGCATTTTCCAGAAAGTTCCAATGATCGCGTCAAATGTAAAATTTCAATTTCTATACACATTTTTCAGCTACTTTTCTTTGCATTTATGTTTTGGCCACCATGTGAATAGTATTTTCACTTTGTTTAGTGGTAAAGAGTTCCATTCAAGTTACCTTTTAGTGAATGCATTTCTTTATAAATAGCTGCACTTGTGTTTTCAAACAAAAGGCCCCTCTCCTTCTCTGTTTAATCATTCGAGTCTTTTGAGTTTCTTGCTTAGAATTCCAATAGTTTCATGTTTTTTGTTATCCATTGTTAGTCTTCAATCTTGCTTCATTGTCCATGCAAGCTGTTTAGAGGTCATTTGATCTCATTTGTTTCAATCTTGCTTCAGTTTCTTGTTGTTCCATCATGCTAGGAATTGCATAGCAAACTAGTTTAGAGTAAGGTAGTTTCATTCTTAGATTGGAATCCATTTAGAGTCTGGATTTAGGTTTTAAACTCCGAGGTTTGAGCTATCAAATTTCTAATTCAATGTATCAAATAGAGTAAAAGATAGTTTCTAAAACTCTCGGCGTATTTGTGTTGTATTCCCGTAATAAATCATGCTAGGAATTGCATAGTCAAGCTCTGTTCACTTGCACTATCCCTCTCTTACTCGCATTGTATTCGGTCTATATCCAAAGCTGCCATTGTTTGAGTACCTTCTTTTGCTGATGCTATCATATACACGCTTTTCTGGATTCACGAGAACACGAAGGAACGAGGAGATCACACTGAGGGGATGAAGTCACACATAACTGGATTTACCACTGTTCTGTAAACTCCAGGTTTGAGCTATCAAATTTCTAGTTACAATGTATCAAATAGAGTAGTAAATTATTTTATTTCAGTCAAAACTCACTCTCGATATTGTCAGGGAAGCTGCGGGGATTGATAGTTTCTAAGAAACTATGATTCATTTCTCACTTCTGAGGTAGGATCGAGAGTATTTCAATTTAAATCAATTAGTTGCTTAGATATTTAGGATAAATTCACAATCGCAGAGTGCAAATAACTACACCGAGCTACTTTGTTTGTTTTAACTCTGTCACTAGATTAGTTGTCCATTTTCCAAATATATTAGAATAGATGCTCTTTTAATTCCTTTAAAATACTTCATCAAAAATAAAAATAAATAAAAGAAAACATGTATAGTGTAGATACATCTTTCATAATTAGTTTATTAGTTTTAGTTAAAAGTTGAATCGTTTTGCATGACAATCATGGGACCTAGAGATCCCGAGAGAATACATATTTGAACCGACACGAGTGCCTCAACCAAATCTCCCACAACACTAGCTGATATAGATCAAGACCTTAGGATCCAGGTCTTTCAAGCAACAGTAAACCTACGAGCAATTAGTGAACAACTGAGAGATTTAAATATTGAAGACGACAAGGCATACACATTTTGGTCAAATCATCCTAACTATAGACTACCTTGATAGGATATCCATATGGTATCTGAGGACTCGAAAGAGAACAAATAATTGGTTGTTAATCCTCTAGTTCCACAACCCAACGCAGGGACCTCCTCATTGACATAGACGCCAGCTTACGCATTCAAGTTGCCAAAACACTGTAAGGTATTTCGAGAAAATTACACAACTCCTAGTTCTAAACATAGAATTTGAAAAGGCATATGATTATTGGATAGTCGGAAGGAGAGATTAACTCTTCATATGACCATAGGAGGTCTGCCACAACCACGAACTTATGGTTGTGATCCACGAGTCCCTGACCCAACGGGACTACTAATTAACTAGACATTGATGTTGGTTTACGAACACTAGTATTTAGGTCCTCACCACTTCCACCAGACATTATTACACAATTCTCCTTATTAAACGTAGCAGCCAATCAAGCTAAGGATTTCTGGACTAGACCAGAGAATCGTCCATAAAACCCCGGAGAATCCACTACACCTCCCATCACCATTTTCATGACCTTGTCTAGAAATATACACAAAGCTCCCACATGTCACTTCCCACGTATCCAATAGCCAATAAACAGGATCTCGGCAGAGCTCGACATTGATTGGAGCCTCTAAATAGCTATTATATCCGAACGATCCATTACACCAATTTAGGTTAGGAGGGCCTTCTTCGCCTTAGATTCGTAGATTCCATTATTGCATATTGAGGATATAAGATTGCCCAACTAGTTTTTTGTATCCATATATATTCCACATTCACCGGCCGTCTCGACAGGACCTCGAGAGGTCGGGTACGAGGAAGAGTTACTTGTAGATTCCTATGCTTGCATGTCACTTTTCCATCGTACAATTACAAAATAGGTTCTCTTACCTTGGTTGAAAGGCACGACCTAAAATAGTTAGGATAATGTCAAATCCTTTTAAGGTCTACCAACTTCTTTAAGGCTTGAGTGCTAAAAAGTTAGATAAATTGCTTCTCGGCTACAAAATGACATACATAATCATTTATCTTCTTTTGAGTGTCTTGTCAAATGAATGATGATCTGCTCGGTTTGTGAATAAGAGTAAATCTAGGTACTAACACGCTCGGCACCGTTCATTGGGGACTCTTTGAAGTATTTTACAAATGTTGTACATACAGACCCTAGTAATGTTCCTTACATGATCTAAGTGCAAATACATTGCTGAAACATCATTATCTGTTCAGATCTATAAGAATTGTTCAAAGTTGTAAGTTTTGAGCGCAATTTTCCAGCCTATATAATTATTGCACTAAAGTTTGTATCATCATTGATAAATTTGGGTAGAAGAAGAAAAATCTTGTAAGCTTTGCACGAGTATGGTATTGTGAGACATTTGATAGGTCTTTCATAGTGCATTAACACAAACTAGGGTGAAAATCCTAGTAGTGGCGACTCTGTGATGTTTACATTCTTAATAAATACCGGTGTCTTAACATATATCGAGTAAGATTTGTCATTACTCTCTGCAAAGTTGGAAGGAAGAAGATCTTTCTTCGCCGAGGACCCTAGTAGAAGGTTGTTTCGAGTTGGGAATGTCTAATTCAGAAGGAGGAAGAATTTGGAAGGTTGTTGGAGATCAAGCATCAAGAAAAGAGATCTCCATTGGTGAAAATAATCGGCATGTGATTGAAGATTGCAATACTTCCTCAAGTATTTTTGAATCAGGTAGTCTCTTTGTAAATTCAAATTTCTATTTGGAGAGGGTCTTTCTTTTGTATTTGAAAGATTTGCATCTCATTATGCCCCCCTGTATTCTCCAAAGCTGATAGGATCTTCCAAGAAACAGAGCCTTTAGAGGGCAGTCATTATGAGAATTGCATCCTTGTACCACATAGACTTCTCACTCCTCATCAGTTTACATCTCCTCCAAGGTCACCTCCTCAAAATAATATGGCTCAGCCTCCACCCAGACCTCCATTTGTTGTTAATACTTTTGGTCCCATCAATTTTAGAGGTATGGTTGGCTATCCAAATGTTGTGCCATAAGATGTAAGAAATAGATTGCCTAAGTTTCAAGGAAATAATGCAATCACTGGTGATTAACACTTAAAGCTCTTTGTCAATATGATGGAGGAATTTGAAATAGAATTTGAGGATGTATACATTAAATTGTTTATCCATACTCTAGAAGAAGATGCAAGGGATTGGTATAAATCTTTGCCAGATAATTCCATTGATTCTTGGACAGAAATGAATAATGCTTTTAGATTGCAGTATGGTGATAAAATAGACCCTAGGTTTCTTTTATTAGAGTTTGAAAATATTAAGAAGAATCCTAATGAATCAGTGCATGATTTCAATACAAGATTTAACAAAACATTGAGAAGACTTCCTGTTAATTTGAGGCCATGTGATCAATCATGTCTGATAAAGTATTTAGATGAATTTGATAAGAAAGCCGCTTACTATTTGAGGGATAAGAACCCGGAACTTTGAGGCGGGGCTTTACCATGGCTCTGCAAATTGAGAACAACATTAAAGTAGTTAGAAAACCTCCTAAGAGATAGGGTGTTAAACTGATCAACCCAGAGAAGTCTCAATCAAGTAAGGCTGTGGATCTTGAGGAAGTTGTAAAGACTTTGGTTGGAGCTATCAAAGAAATCTCTTACAAGCTAGCTAGGGTAGAGAAATGAATTGGACAAGATTCTCAAGGTCACCATAGGCAACAAGGACAAGGCAGTTTTTGCAACTCATCCTAGAAATGATCGGAGATCGATGTGAGGTAAAGGACCCATGGGAGCTAGACAACCCCAAGCTAGGGAAAATAGAGTAGTGCGCATGATCCTCTAAATGCCGAGTTCTTTGTTGTTGAAGAGACAAATGAAATTGATTGGTGTGACAAATGTTTCTTACCCCACCCACCATGTGAAATGGATCAACTAGTTGGAGAAGTCTGATGATGATGATAACACCGATGATGATGCGTACATGATGGATTGCTCTACAAGTTCACAATAGGGAGCAACCTGGCGAGCTGATGAGTGCTAGAACTGTTAAAGATTTCGGGATTGCATTCACTGGGTATTACCTCTTCCTCCCACTCATACTTCTGAAATTGATATGGTACAAGATTTTGAGTTTCCTAACAATTATTTTGAGTACTTAAGGGCATTAATGATTAAGAAGTATGATGGAGGAATCCCTTCTGAGGAGGATAGGTAGTTGTTAATGAATGTTGTGGTTGGCCATGAAAAGGAATATAATACTAGGAGAAAAGTTGTCAAAGGGGCAAGGCCTTAGGCTAAACCAAAAATTCCAGTGCTTACCAGTATCCCTAAGGAAACCCCTAATAGAGATGCATCTAGCAAAGGCTTTGTCACCCCAAATAAAACTTGTGTTCCTCCCCATGCTCAGACTGTAAAAAATCCTGTGCCATCAGATGAATTTGTAAACCTTCCTCCTAACACTGCCTTACCCAAATATGTTCCTTGTGACATAGCACAAATCTTGAGTCAGATCAAGATTTATGTTCCTATTATTGAATTTCTTAGAATCCCTGAGCATAGGAACAAAGCATTCGAATATTTGGGATTTAAAGAAGAAAAGGTCACCCAAGGTAGAAATGTAAACAATGTTGAGGTTCCTCTTGCCATTATAGAGTTGGAAAAACCCCAAGTACTAGAAGAACTAGGTGAGCCACCTGAAGTATATTTGGGAACATCCTTGGTTGAGTCTCAGCTGAAGGTGGATCCATTTTTCACTACTCTGATTATTAAGGATAAGTTGTTACACAACTGTATGTTTGATTCTGGAGCATCATGCAATGTTATGCCTCTTGAGGTCATGAATGAGTTGGATCTCAAAGTAACAACAACTTATGGGAAGTGCACTGCCATGGATTCTAGAGAGGTGCCAGTGGTTGGATGTGTCAAGGGTTTGATGGTGTAACTTGCAGCCTACCCAGGCAAGAACTTAAAGCTAGATGTTGTTATTGTTGATTGCCCTGCCAAATGGGGAATGTTGTTATCAAGAAAATGGGCTACTAGTGTGGGTGGAAGTGTGAAAATGGACATGTCTTATGCCACCATACCAATTGAGGGCAGCCTTGTGAAGTTACCTAGTGAAAATAAAATGTTATATCTCATTGAGGACCCCGAAAATGCTTCTTATGAAGTATTGCATACAGATATTGATATTGATAACTTTGTGAGCTATGTTGTTTTCAAGGATTATGAGATTGATCAATGCAGATATCCTGAGAAGATTGTTTTTCCTGGGACTTTGATGTTTGATGTAGCCTTGAGAGATGTTGAAAAACTTGACACAAGCACAAAGGATAAGCCTGAAAAAATATGGTCAGATAGCAACTTGGATGAAAAAGAGAAACAATCATATGACTAGTTGTTAAAGACATATCATAACTGCTTAGCATGGTCATATCTAGAATTGAAGGAACTTGAAAATTTTCCTTGATTGTTTTCTCTGAATCAGGGCTCACACCATTGTATAGTGTATAGTCTTTTAGTTTCTTTTTGCTCTCGTGTTTTTCTGTTTTGTTTCGTACTGGTCCTTGGCGGTCGTTTTGTTGGTTTCTTGGTTCATCCTTGTGGGAGTTGGTTATTATTGTTCTACTCTGCAAGCTTGTTCTTTGAATCTGTTTCCCAATGGTTTATTTTTGGCACTTGGTCTGCTATTTGTTCTTGTGGCACTCACAAGGAGTGCCTATCCATGAGTTAGAATTGGTGTTGGTGCTCAATTTGATCTCACCTTGTTTGTCCTTGAAATTTTTCTTTTTGTAGGCTCTGTCGTGTTTCTTTATCTTCCCGTGTTGATGCATGAAAGATTTGTCCTTCATTTGGTTGCCATGATTAGTCTTTTCCTTTAGTCGAGGATCACTTAAGTCCAAAATTTGTTTTCCATTCCTCTATCCATGTGAAAGAATTTGTAACTTGGGTGTAAAATCGGGTTTTTTCCCTTCCTTTTGTTTTTCCACAGTCACATTTTGTTTTCCCTGTCAATTTTTATCCCAATATCTGTGGAAACGTGTCCCTTTCTGGTTGGATGCGGCTTGGCGAGGCACTTTGAAAACTCTAAGGCGCGATTCAACTCAAAGCTTGTCCACGTGGAGGGCTGGCGCTCATCTAAAAATTTGCCTTTTGGTTTGGCCTTGGAGTTTGCACCGGGAGACACGTGGAGGTTTCCGCTACCTTGCCCAGACTAGGAAAATTTTTTCATGCGGCCGATACTGATTTTGGCGGACCATTGACACATGGAGGGCCGCGCTTGTTTGGGGTCTCCGCTTTTGGGGTCCATTTCAAAAGAGCGCCGAGGGGACATGTGGGGGCTATGCTCACTTTGTGTCCATACTTAAAGATTTTATCGATTGCGGATGCAACGGCTCTGTTGGGTTACGGACACGTGGAGGAAGGTGCTCATTTGAAGATCCGCCTCGAGGTCCCACCTTATACTTGCTACGCCAAGGGGACAAGTGGAGGATTCTCGCCAGGTTCCGCTCTATACTTAAACTTTTCAAAGTAATTTTCTAAGGCCTGGGACATGTGGAGGGACCGCGCTGTTTGGGGACCTACCCCTAAATTTTATTTTGAAAAAGCACTAGGAGGACACTTGGAGGCTTCCGCTCATTCTGCCCTTGCTTAGAATTTTCAACGGCCAAGGAAAACTGTCTCGGACCCTAGACACATGGCGCCTTCCACTGATCTTTCAAATTTTGCAACAACTCTGCCTGACTGAGACACATGGTGAGCCCGTGCTCGTTTGGGGTCTTTGTTTTTGGGCACCATATCAAAAGAGCTTCATGAAGACACATGGAGGCTTCTGCTGGCTCCTTTCATATCGAGACTTTTCAAAGGCCAAAAGGCATTTTCTTGGGCCCAAGGCATGTGGAAGGCGCGCACTTGTTTGGAAATTTGCCCCTTTTCTTCTTATTTGCGGTTGTGCAAGGAAACACGTGGATGACTATGATATAAAGTAGAAAAGGGGCAGAATCAACTGCTATTGTGTGTATTGCGTCTTTGTTTCCACCATTTTTGCTCCAAGACTCTTGGAGATGCAAATACACACTATTTTTCATCATTTTTTGATGAAATTCCTTGTCGTCTCTATCTGCAAAGTGCCATTGAATGGATTCAAAACTTAATTTGTGAGTCCAAGGATTGTTAAGATCGATATTTTGATGTTGGAATTTCTCGAGAACTTGCAAAAATGAGAATTACCAAAGAAGCTAGATGCGTGACGAGAATTACGAGAGGAAGAAAGGATGAAATGATGAAGGTTGTAGGAGCAAAAGATGAAAAAGGTGTTGCCTCGAGAACGAAAAATATTACCTGTCAGATCCAGCTATGCAGAGCCTCCAGAAAATGATTAAAAGGGGATTTCTCACATGACATAATTAGAATGATTGGAAGGACTGCCAAAAGGTTGTGACATGGCATCCTAGTCATTAGTCAAGGGCCCAAGAAATGTGATCAATTCATAGTTGGTCCACTTGGCAGCTTTCGGATGTGAATTTGTTAAACGTCGTTGTCGAAACAAATTGGTAACAATCAAAGGTCCCTCAAATACTCTTTTGGGGGAAAATTTGAGTGAGTGAAATGTATAAATGTAATGAGAATACTCTTGCAAATGGTCAGGGGTTTAATTCTTGAGAGAAAAATTGAGAAAAATTGTCTTCCTGAGAGACCAATTTGAGATAACATGTTAATTTCTTTTGTGTTAGATTTTCTATCATGTCAAGTTGGTTGTGAGTGTATAGCCATTGACAAGCTCTAAGAATGTTTTGTGTAACTTTCCCTTCTATTGATGAATCTAAGCAATTTTGAAATCAATTTGTGTTCATCTTGGAGCAATTAGTGTCTGCTTTGTTTTAGAATGTCTGCAAGTAGTTTTACTTGTTCCTATTGCAATATTTCATTGAAATATTTATGAAATCACACAAGATCTTGTCCCTATGATAATTTAGTGGCATTTGCAATTTTATTTCAAGAAGAGCCTTCATCCTGTGATGAGATAAACAAATTTAAATTCATTGCAGTGTCATTTGTTGATAAAGATTGTTTGTAAGTCTTTGGGTGTACCTTAGGCATGATTGATCGAGATTTTGGTGTTTAATTAAGTCTTTTAACTCGAGCCTTCGTGTTAGATTCTCAAAGGTTGTGTGAAAACGTGCTGATCTGGGCCTCCATTGAAGCACACCTTCAGTTAAAGGAACGTCTTCACTATCCTGAAGCTTTTCTTGTTGTTGAGTTGTCCATTGTTGTGAATTTTCTCAAAGGTCTGGTATAATCAACTTTATCCTGCTCAATCTCCCACCAAAATCATTCAAAAACCATGAATCCATCTTGAACTACCCATGTTTGCCCTATATATCAACAAAGGAACAACATCTATTTACTAAAATATGCAGAACAATCAGGATTCCATAATGTCTTTAGTAACCTTAGCCTTGTGTTGAAAATATCTCCATATTCTGGAAGTGACAACTTGTGAGAGTCAGATTTGGTGTGTTGATCATATTTTCCCAAGGTTTTCTTTATAAAATTTGTGCAAAAGAAAGGTATTTGCGTCTCCTTCAATAACAGAGGTTACAAAATAGGTTCTCTTACCTTGGTTGAAAGGAACAACCTAAAATAGTTAGGATAAGATCAAATCCTTTTAAGGTGCTACCCACTTCTTCAAGGCTTGAGTGCTAAAAAGTCAGATAAATTGCTTCCCTAGCTACAAAACGACATACATAATCATTTATCTACTTTTGAGTGTCCTGTCAAATCCATGATGCTGCTCGGTTTGTGAAGAAGAGTAAATCTGGGTACCAACACATGGCCACCCTTGTACCACTTTCCGTTTCACCGATGGGGATCCTAATACCCTTTCCTCCAATCTTTGGCAACTTCTCCCCCTTGAGTCCCATTTCTTTTCTATGGGAAATGTTGTTTCCAAATACACCCTCCTTTACTTCATCATATAGGAGGCCTCCCTCATGTCCTTCCCTAGTTCCATCCAACCCTCATGTACCTCCCATCAACAAAATACTTGCCCCATGAATAAATGGTATGATGACGAGTGTAAAATGTTCCACAAATAGTTATGAAATGGATTTAACGAAACCCTTCCCTATTATCATACCTTGAAAGCTTCTTACCATTGTCTCCTTCATCGTAAAAAATGCCTCTTCATTTCCTAGTGCAGAAAAACTTTATGCGAGTCTCTTCGACACTCTCCTAATTAGTTTTGGTGCACCATTTTCCCCGCCACTCATCTCTTCCCTTTGAGCTCAACCCCAATTCCATATTCTCCCACACCTCTAGTCTTTATGATATTCCTAGACATCCACTTATCCAGGTTGATAACCCACCTTCCTTGTGCCACATTTTCACCTACACTAAAATTAGAGAGACAATTAGGATGATGAATTGTAGCAGGGCAACGAATGAGGAGGGGTTCCAAGTAGAATTCTTCAAACTCGGTCAAGGGGTTCTTTGTAATTATTTGACTGACCTCTTCAATCATGTGGTTTGCTAGGGTTTTCCGCCATCTTGGGCACGCCATATCATTCACTCGATTCACAAATCGGGTCCCAACTTGGACCCCAATAACTACAAGACCATTATGGTGGGTCATACTTTCTCCAAGCTTTATGCTACAATGTTACATATGTAGTTATCCGAGGAGCTAGAGCATAGAAACATTAGAGCTAGGGATAAGCTGGCTTTCGGCCGGATCACCAAACTAATGACCATATCCTCACTCTCCGGGCCATCATTGAGGAGGCACGTCATCGCTCATCGAAGGTCTATTGTTGCTTTGTGGACTTTCGAAGGCCTTTGACTCAATGCCACGTGAGGCACTTTTTCGGTGGCTCCGTGACATTGGCATTTTTGAGGCCCTTCTCATGACCATCATGCGTATGTAAGAAAATGTTTTGGACCACTTGCACACCTCCCAAGGAGATTCAAATTTCATCAGAGTACCATTGGGGTAAATCAAGCGTGCCCCTATCCCCAACTTTGTTTAGGAACTATATTGATGAGCTTGAGTCTTTTCTCCATGAGCATATTCATGAAAGAGATGGGTGTCTCTGCATCAGTTTTGATTCCCATTCTTCTTTTTGCGAATGATGTAATCCTCCTAGCTTCTTCTTTGGAGGGCTAACAAAGACAACTCGATGCCTTAGCCTTGTTTAGTGATATTTGGCATTTGATGGTTAACCTTGGTAAAACCAAGGTTATGGTATTCAATGGTTTGAAGACCTCACATCTCCATTTCTTTTTCGGAGGCACGACAAGATTGAGATCACCAGCTCTTATACCTATTTGGGGATTCTATTTTCTTGCACATGTTTCAATTTGAGACAGGCTCTCGGCCTTGAGTCAACAAGTGCTAAGGGTGCTTAGCTCTTCTTGAGAGATAGTGCTTCTGCCATCACTTTTAGGACATCTCCTCTAAAATGTACCTCACAGAATCCCTCATCAGACCCATGGTCCTCTACGGTTCTATTACTTGGGGACCCTCTTTGCTAGGTACTGATTAGGCTTCCATTGAGAGGGTCCATACTCTTCTCCTTCGCCGCTCCATCAGGTGTAAGCAATCGGTACCCCAACACATTATTTTGGCAAAGTTTGGAGCCCATCCTTTCAGACTAGAGACCATATTTGATTTGGTTTCTTTCATGCACCATGTTCGGGGCTTCGCGGACACCGCAAGGGGGATAGGTACCCATACTTGGCATATTGTTCTTTTGAGGCTATTTCTCTTTTAGACTCCCCTCATTGGAGTTGCGGTTGGTATCTTTGAGGTTTCCAAACTTTTGGGGGCAATCACTATTCAATTGGACAATCTTCCACCTTTTTGGTACTCCTTGGATACACCAAGTCATCTTTTGCATACGAAACATGAGATGAACATGATCATTAGAGAGTATATTTACGGGAAATTCATCCATACCACTTGGGTAAAGCCTCGGGGGTTTGCGTCCCAAGATGTCATTTTATGGTGAGCAATTTTTAGTGTTGAGGGTTGGTCTCATTATCGACACTCGGTATACCCTTCGACACTAGATGCATGCCCTTCGTATTCCCCTTGGCTACTTCTTGAGGTCAGTTCTCATAGACTATTTTATGAGACGGATCATCACCTTGATCATTTGGATAGGATCCGTTAGTTGTATAGCCTCCGGGAGACCAAGACGGAAACACACTTCATATTTCAAAGTGCCTAATTTACTATGAGATCAGAGGGATATTTCAATGTTTATTTAGGAGGATGCATGATCTTTCGACTTCCTTAGGTTTGAGGATCGAGAGGTGTCTTACTTTATATTTACCTTGGAGGATTTGGATCTTCGTGAGCACACTCTTGACCACATCATAGACTAGACTCTACCCAGTGGATCACTTCATTCTTCATAGTTTTACTAGAAGAGAGAGGCATTAAGCGCCCTTGTGAGACCTTCCCCGCTTCTTCCTCTAGGTTGGTTCGGCCCAGGGAGACCATCCATGGTTCCTGAGTCATCATAGACATGCCGTACTAGAATTGGCCCCATAAGACAAACGAGATTAGGAGAGTTGGATCTTCCATCCCTTGATGGGATTTCCTCTTTTCTTCTCCTTAGTCGTCTTCCCCCTTTCTTCCTCTCACTTGTTTTTCCACCCCCATTTTGGGTGCATGTGATTTCTTCTTCTGTTGGCCACCTCTTCGGCTTTTGTATTTCCTCTTTATCGGGAACTCTTTTGTTTTCTGCCTTGTATCGGTGCTCAATGTTTTTTGTAGTCCCTTTGACCTATTTTTGTGGTCATTTGTTGGACATTAATATATTTATTTTATCTTTAGTGATCAAGGTAGGGATCATGATTTCTCTCAAAGAACAATGATGATGACGCCCTCTGTCAATTACCATGAGCACAAAAAATTGACCTTCCATTTTTTCCGATGTGTGTCAAGTACATCCACCAAGACTCGCACCGATGTTTGAATCACATAATATGCATATGTTAGATACCAAAACTCTAAGTTTGATGTTCCTTATGTTGTTGATTTCATACACATCCACTATTAGGGTTTCTCTTATTTAAGGTAGCGATCATGGTTTCCCCTCAACAAACTTGGTCTTGATGAAGCTATCCATCAATAGCCACTTTGTCACAAAATCTTGACCTTCCATTTTCTTGATATATACACCAAGGCTACTATTAGGAAATGCATATCAACACAAGTAATTTTTGAAGCATTAGCAAAAGAAGGAAAAAATGTGTGCGGGACTAGGACCTTCTTTAATCCTCTAGTTCATCCAAGGTTGTAAATAGGGAACATTTCAATTTGAAGAGTATAATTTGATTGACCGGTTGTTAGAATTTGGTCTCATTGGTCTAATTTGGAAAAACAACTATCAACATTATTATTTATTAACATAACAATTTTAACAACGGTATTGTGCAATATTGTTTGTGGATAATTCATTGTTGGCCTATCTTTTTTTGTGTGTATATGTAAGTGCTGGTGTTTGCTTTTACAAACCACGTTTTGTGCATAGTTATAAGCAAATGGTTACTTATTTACAAGGTAGCGAATGCGACACTTTTTAATATTCTAACTTTGATGGGTTGGTTTAGTTTTATAAAATTTTTTTTTTTTGAAAGGTGACAAATTTGGGAAGATATTTTGACATATCTCTAGAAGGCCCGATTAAAAATTTTCCATTTCGAGGAGAAAACAAGGAAGGAATATTTTTGGGGTGGTGCGTGAATATGATGAAATAAGTATTGAGCAAAATAAGTCAACTTAATAAAAAATGGTATTGAGCTTAAGAATAACATTGTATTGCGTGTTTTTTTAGCTATATGGAGGGCTCACTCAGTCAATGCCATTAACTTGTCGTTAGTTCTTGCGGGCCAACAACTTGGCCTTACACAACTGAAAGAAATTGATTTTTTTGATAAAATATGGGGGAAATGGGCTTTACTAATCTTTTATTTTATTTGTTATGGCATTAAGATTTTGATTGGATGACATTTATTTAAGGCATGAATGGAATGTTGAAAAGAAATGTTGTGGTTGATAATGTCAAGTGGGGATACCATTTGGTGGACCACCACTTACGACCCATTTATTTAAAAGATTATTTAATAAACTTAGTCGGTCTTTCATAGCTAAAAAAGAGTGAGATGGTATGACCGTTCACCCATCCTATATAAATAGGATGATCTGCATGGGATTGGTGTCTATTGGACTGATTTGATCATGTCATATGCTCAAGCTATTTTTTTATAATTAACCGTAATATTGTGAGAAAGCTGGTTTGTAATTATCTTTGTGAGACCGATGATTGAAGTGGAAGTCTTTGGGTTAAAGCTTGATAATTCTTAATATAGACAATATTTATTCAAGTTGAGGTTTTTCCTTCGGGTTTCCCCACTTAAATTTGATGTTTCTGTCTCCATTTTATTTTACGTTATTTTCTTTCAACTATGATTGTTTAATTATGTAATCTGCAATCTATAATAAAGTTAAATCGATGTTTAATTTAACTACACATCATAATCTATAATTTTCGGGATTTTATTTGTGGATCTATAATTTGTCAATTATATCTTCCTATGGATTCCCTAACATGGTATTGGAGCGAGTGATTATGCGTGTGCAGGATTGATCTTGAAGATTTTAATTTGAAGAGGTGAATAAACTTTAAGTTTATTCATGGATTTGCAAAGCCCTAATTGTTCTGCATTCGTCTTCAAGCTAATCATGTTTAAAATTCCAATTCCCACGCAAATATTTTTTAAAATATTGGTTAAATGACTGTTTAGATTGTGTGTGAGAAATTGTTTGCTTAGATCTATGTTTCTGCATCTTGTTTCAATCATTTTCGGTTAAATCCGTCGTTTGTGAGCTTATTTTATGTTTTCATGTCGTTTATAGCCGTTATAGCTATTTTTTGTTTGTGGATCGAAATAATTTATTTAGATCCGGTTAGTTCATGTTCTATGTCCGTTCCGACAAGTAAATAAATTTATTTTTTTGCATTTTCTGTCTTTGCGAAGCCCGATCCAATCATTAAGTGCCAAGTGGCTTTGCCGTGTCAATTTTTATAAGATATTTTCGTTTCTTGCAAAGTTATGCTATTATGAATCTCGATCCAATCATTTTGTTTCACATTGTCGGTCTTTTAATAGATATTTTCATTTATCCGGCGAAAGCCAATTAGAAGGCTCCATCTTGCTTTGTGTTGTCAATCTTTTTGTTTATCGATTTTCAATCACAAAACGCGACCCAATAAGGGATTTCACACATTGTATGTTGTCGGACTTTGGTTAGATTTCTTGTCATTTACGAAATCAGATCCAATAAGAAATCCTCAAGTCACTTCTTGTTTGGCATTGTCGGACTTTTTTAGCTTTCCTCGAGGGGGATTAAGGCCTAGCCAAACTAGGCAACTTTATGGGACGTTAACATTTAGGCGACGCTAATTTATTTTATTTTACTATGGTTTTTATGAAGAGTAGATCAATTTATTAGTTCCATATATGCTAGTAGTAGTTAGTGTCCAACCTTACATACCAATTCAATTCACTTCATTCAAAATAAAATTAAAATTACATAATTGTATTAAGAATATGATATTTAGGAGGCCTCAAATATTTATGCAAGTGACTTTGTTGTAGGATTCTTAAATTTAATTCATACTCATGTATTTTTCATACTTTGTATTGTTTTGAAGTCTTGAAATTTTTTTTGGAGGAGAGATCAAGAAAGGTGAATATGTAAAGAATGTGGGAAAAAATAGTTGGGAAATATATGAGAAAAGGAGGATTATGATAGACTATATGTTAGATAATTAATTGGGGATTTTAGGTAGTAGTAAATATCAAAAAATTATTAGAAAGTTGTTCTTGGATGGTAAAATCATAACATATTAAGTAATACAATATTTGGTCAGTTAAATAATTTTTCTACTATAGATTTTATTTATTTATACAAGGCGTTAGCTCTAGTATTGCCTTGGGTGCTCATAACCTTCATTCGGCCTTGGCTTTCCTCTGCCGATTACGGAATCGGATCCAATAGGAGAGCTCCAAGTCACTTAATATTTCGTGATGTCAAGCTTTTGTTTGCTTGTTTATGTCTTTGCAAAATCGATCCAATAGGATTTCTCCAAGTAGCTCCGTATTTCACTATGTTAGTCTTGTGGTTTCATGCTTCTAAAATTTGAGCAAATAAGATTTCTCCAAGTTTCTTCACATTTTCGCAATTGTCGCTTTTATTTTTGTGGTAGTGGATTAACTAATAAGTTTTAGCCGCCTTTTCACAATTGTGAGTCTTTGTCGGACTTGCGAATAGTGAGTCGTTTAAAAGGCTCCACGTGTGTTCATTTTGCTTTAGTCATTTTGGTAGCACTACAAAGTGCGAACCAATTACATTTGGACACGTATATTAATTTTTTTGTGTCGAGTCTTTGTTTTTCTGAGGTGTCGATTTTTGTTTTGGCTTAGCCACTAATATTGTGACATCTGTTGTTTGATTTGAACCCGAACTTTATTTTAAAGTTTAGCTTATTTCGGGGACTTTAAGTCCACCCAAAGCAATCTATTTAAAGTTTGGCAGAAAGCCGCCAAGTGTCTATTCTTTAGTCGTTAGATTTTAGACAAGTGGCATTGTTTGACTAAGACTTTGCTTTCGCATATTGTCTATATTTTTTTTGAGTGCAAACTAATTAAGTAACGACTCGTGTATGCGGTTTTGCGATCTGCTTTTTTCTATTAATTGAAAATTTTCTTATTAGTTGACCTTTGCGAAGTGCGAGCTAATTGAAAAGTGACATGTATCTTAGCTTTTCATCGTGTCGATTTATATTTATTGTTGCGTGTTTCATTGTTTTTTTCGTTGCAGTTTTAAACTTTGTTATAGACCCGAAAAGGCTTTGATTTAAATTCTTTTAAGACTTAGGTAATACGTGTCTGCCTAAGGATTTGCCATAGTTTTAAGATCTCTTTAGGCTCTTAATTAATTAATTAATTAGTTAATTAATCTATTAACAAGTCTGTAGCTCGACTTCGTTCAAGCTCTGTTAAATCAATTTTAAAACTCGATCAAAGCAAGTTATTTTTGATCAATTTTGAGTTGTTTGCATTTGTATAACTAATAAGAAGATATGTAGGTTGTTTTTTGCCTCTGTTTGGCTTCCTTGATTCGTTTTTGCTATCTTTGTTCTTCATTGCCGTTTGAGCATTTAAAATGGCTAGTTCTGCTAGTTTTTCATTGGATAAGTCTCATCTGTTAAATGGAACTAATTACAATATATGAAGAGTTCGATTAAAAACGTGTTTTATGGCAATGAAGCTATGATATCTAGTAAGCTGGTGTGGAAAAATGACCCATCGGAAGACTTGCAACTGCAAAAAGTCTTAGCTCATTTCTCTCAAAGATCACATGAAGCTCTGTCCATCCTATTGCAAAGCAAAAGAGATGACTTTTTAATGCATATAGATCATATGGACTCACCTGTTGATGCTTGGAAACAATTAGAGACTATGCATGAAGGCAGTCATCTGTCAAAAATAATTAATCTAGTTTTAGAACTATTTACAACTCCTATGAAAGGGGGTGAGAAAGCAGTTAATTATTTAGCTAAATTTAAGAACATTAAAGCTCAATTGGATGGTTGAACCGCAAACTTTTTCAAGATAAGCTTTTGTATTTCATTATTTAGATAAACATTCATGAAAAATTTAGAAATTATATCTCTATTCTTAATTCTAAGTATCAGAATGAGAATGATTTGTCTGATTTAGATACTTTGCCTTCTCTGTTAATTCAAGAAAAGCGTGTTATAGAGGATTTTCGATTTAAAAGAGTCGCTTCTCAAGCTATGTTCTCACATAATCATAAATCTACTCAGAATAAGAATAACAAAAATCATAATCAGAAATCTAATATTAGATCAAGATTTAAATCAAATCCTAAGTCTAATTCTGCTAAAAATAATCAGAACTTTAAAGTCAAATTTAATGACACTTGTAACAAGTGTGGAAAATTTGGGCATAAAGAGTTTGATTGTCATGTTAAGACTAACAAATCTGCTAAGAACACTAGAAATAATAAGCCTAATAATCAAAAGAAAGATCAAAAGCAAAATCAAGCAAATGTGGTTAAAAGCAGTCTATTGCCCTCTCAGCTTCAAATGACACTAAATGGATTCTTGATAGTAGTGCCTCTAGACACATGACATGCACTCCCGGTATCCTCTCAGATATAGTTAAATGTGAGGAAAATATCTATCTAGGAGATAACTTCATTATTAAATTTGAAGGTTGTGGGAATGTTAAGCTATAAAATGGAGTAATTAGGAATTTCTTGTATGTTCCTCAACTAAAAAAGAATCTTTTGTCTTACTCTCAGCTAACAAAAGAAAATTGTAAAATTGTTTTGCTGCAAGATAAGTGGTATGTAAAAGACAAGTTCAGTAATATTATTGCTTCTGGTATTTAGAAAAATGGCTTGTATATCTTTGATGGATACGTGTGCGAGTCTTGCTTTTATTCCTCTTCTAGGAATGACATTTAGTTGTGCCTTGAAAGATTAAGTCATGTTAATTTCAAAAGTTTGTATGAAATGTCTAGACTAAATCTTGTTGTTGGTCTTCTAAAGATGAAGTCAGGTCATGAAACATGTGAAAGTTGCTTTGCATGGTAAGCAACATGTTGAATCATTTCACAAACATCATGATCTCAATTCTTCTCAGTTATTAGAATTGATTCATAGTGATGTAAGAGGACCTCTTGAAGTCTCTTCTCTTAGTGGTGCTACATATGATGTTTTGTTCATTAATGATTTCTCTAGAATGACTTGGTCTTATTTTATTAAGAAAAAGTCTGATGTCTTGTCTAAATTTAAGGAATTTAAAGCTTTAGTTGAAAATGCTTCTAATATGAAAATTAAGAGAATTAGGACTGATAATGGAGGTGAATATATCAGCAAAAAGTTTGACGAGTTACATGTGGGACATGTGGGATTCAAAGAGAGTTAACTACTCCTTATTACCCTCAACAAAATGACATTGCAAAAAGGAAAAATAAGACTATCTTAGAAATGGATAGGACTATGATTCATGTTTCTAATGTGCCTAAGTTTCTATGGGCTAAAGCTATGAATATTATTGTCTATATTATTAATAGAGTGTCTACTAAAGATCTTCATCAAGCTACTCCTCATGAAGTACGGACAAAGTAAAATCTAGATAAATATTCTCACTTAAGAATATTTTGTAGTCCCTACTTCTATCTTCACTCCAAAAAAAAAAAAAAGGAAGAAGCTTGATTCAGCCTCCTTTTCTTGTATTTTTATTTTCCATGGCTATAGAACTAAAGGATTGAGAGTCTAAGGTCCTTTCAAATATGACATTATTGAAAATAGAAATGTTAAAGTTTTAGTAAAGACTTTCTATTATGCTTATCATGAACCCTCTACTTCTCCCGAGATAGAGCTTGATAATCCTTCTCCTAACATTATGGAAACAAAATTTCAAGAGGATGATTATCTTGATCTAGATATGATGGAGATTGAGGGGGAGTCATCTCAAAATGTATTGCATCACAAGGTTCCAAAATGGTCTCAAAGTAATGTTCAAGACTCTCAGCCTGCTAATCTTATAAAGGAAACTCGTAGTCAACATTCCTTTCATGCCTTGATGACCCTTTATGAGGTAGAACTACAATCTTTTGAAGAAGCCTGTCAAGATGGTAGATGGATTCAGGATATGAAAGATGAATACAATGCTTTGATTAAAAATAACACTTGGGAACTTGTCCCTCCTCCTTATAAGAGAAGCATTGTAATATCCGGTGGTTGTTTAAGATCAAATATAACTTTGTAAGAGAAATTGAGAAGTTCAAGGCAATGTTGGTAGCTTGTGGTTTCACTCAGAAACCTGGTCTTGACTATGTTGAGACTTTTGATCCTGTAGCTAAGATGAGCACTGTTAGAATTCTTCTTGCATTAGTTGCCCAATATGGTTGGGAGATTCACCAAATGGATGTTAAAAATCATTTCTAAATGGTGATCTAAAAGAAAAAATATACATGAGACAACCTAAAGGTTTTGAAGAACCTGGTAAGGAACTATATGTCTATAAGTTGAAAAAGTCTTTATATGGTCTTAAACAAGCTCCTAGAGCTTGGTATGCTAAAATTAATAGTTTCTTTCAAGATCTTGGTTTCTCTAATTGTTGTTCTAATAATGATATGTTTGTTAAGTTTGAAAATAATCATATTATCATTATTGTCTTGTATGTTGATGATCTTTGATTACTAGTAGTGATAGAAATTTAATTATTAGAATCAAAGAAATATTAAAACAACATTTTGAAATGACTAATTTAGGTTTGTTAAATTATTTCTTTGGCATGGTTATATTTCAAGATCATAAGTCTATTGTTGCATCTCAATCTCAATATGATGCACATTTTCTTAGAAGATTCAACATGATTAAGCGTAAGCCTTTTTTCATTCCTATTGAAGTTGGTGTTAAGCTAGATCCTAAACCACTTTTGCTAAATTTGATCCTACTTTCTATAGACAACTAGTTGGTAGTCTAATTTATTTTACTATTACTATACCTGATATTTCATATGCAGTAGGAGTTATTTCAAGATTTATCCAAGATCCTTATGAGGATAATTGGAAAATGGCAAAAATAATTTTGAAATATATTAAAGGAACAATTAATTATGGTCTATTTTATTCTTCTTCTAATGATGCACAATTATTTGGCTATTGTGATTTTGATCATGCTAGTGATGTTGTAGATAGAAAGTATACTTATAGATATGTTTTCAAGTTGGGTGCAGGTGCCATCACTTGAAGCAACAAGAAGAAACCAATAATTTATATCTCTTCTACTGAAGCATTGTATATGAGTGCTATGGAAGCTGCAAAGGAAGCTATGTGGGTGAAAAGCATTGGATGAATTGTATATGTATGTCAAATGGAGCTCACTTCTCTTCTATGTGAAAACCAGAGTTGCATTGCTCTTGCAAATAATCTAGTTCAACATCAAAGGACCAAACATATTGAAGTTCATATGCATGTTATTCGAGAGAAAATATTTAATGGTGATATAGATCTCAAGTTTTGTTCGTCTGAAGATCAAGTTGAAGATATCTTTACAAAACCAATGTGTGGTGTGAAGTTTTGCAAGTTTCGTGCCTTGTTGGGCCTATCAAAGTTGCCATTGAGGGGGGGTATGCATGCAAATACCACCTCTTAATGATTGTTGTAAACTTCCAATATTTCCTCTATTTTATAATAAGTAAATAGTCAAATTTTGTATGTGAGTTTAATTGTAAATATCAAGCACTAGTTATGTGTATGCCTTGGTTTATAAAAGGATCCATAATCTGATATAAGTCTTCATACATACAAAACTTGTCATACGAATTTTTTTATGGGAAGATCTGCATGATTTCCCTTGTTTACATGTCATCTTGAAACACCGATGTTCATTCATGGATTTGTAAATCCTTTTGTACAAAAAGGTAAATTTGGAATGTCTTGTTCTTTATTTTCCCCACTTAACATTAAGGGGGAGTGTTGGGGTTGATAATGTCATATAAATGCTATGGAAGCTGCAAAGGAAGCTATGTGGCTAAAAAGAATGTTGGATGAATTGCATATGGGTGTCAAAGGAGCACTACTCTTCTATGTGACAACCAGAGTTGCATTGCTCTTGCAAACAATCTAGTTCAACATCAAAGGAACAAGCATATTGAAGCTCATATTCATGTTATCGAGAAAAAGTCTTGAATGATGATATAGATATCAAGTTTTGTTCGACTGAAGATCAAGTTGCAGATATCTTCACCAAGCCATTGTGTGTTGTGAAGTTTTACAAGTTTCGTGCCTTGTTAGGCCTATCAGAGTTGCCATTGAGGGGAGTGTGCATGAAAATGCCACCTCTTAATGGTTGTTGTAAACTTCCAATACTTCCTCTATTTTATAATAATGCAAATCACGGTTTGTATGTGAGTTTACTTGTAAATCTCAATGAAGCATTAGTTATGTGTATGCATTGGTTTATAAAAGGCTCCATAATCTGATATAAGTATTCATATATAAAAGCGTTGATGGCGAATCACAAGACTTGAATATACTGCAACACGATGGGTTGAGACTCTCAGTGTGATTGTATAACATGGAGCTTTTCCCAAGTGTGGGACCTTGCGAAAATGGAAAAGCTCTCGGATGAAGGCCGGTTCCTATTCCTCTGTTCAGATGCACACATAAAAATACGAGAGAGTTTACTAAAAACCTAATCTAACTTGCCAAGGAGACAGGTAAGAAGATGCATAAAATAAAACCTAAACTACAAAGGTGATGCACCGAGGAATGAAGAACACCTGTCTTGCCAATAAACACAAACCATTAAAATGCAATGCAAGATCATGCATGAGATAACCAAAATTGCGGTGAAAGATCAGGAGGATGCGAATGAACACAGAGAGGGTTGAGAATCATCCACAGACATGCATTATTTGCTCCAAAATTGATACAATACACTATAAAATGCCAAGAGGAAAAGTTGCATTACAGTTTTAGATGGGAGGTTTGAACTCCACAAATTCACCCGCCAAAGAGAAGAAGGGAGGGGAAAACAAGAATGTCTAACCTTTAGAAAGAATCCCTCCTTACAATTTATAGGAAGAATGAGAGAGGGAAGAGAGAGGAAATCCAAATCTACCCCAACCACCTCCAGTTGCATTTAATTCATCTCATTATGGTGGTAGGTGAGGACCCTAAAGCAAACCCAAAAAGTGGCGAATCTGTATTTTGAATTTTTAAGAACTTGTTCCCACCCAATTAAAGATATCCAGTTGTAGTTGGGATGAGAGGACCTCGTAAGCTTTCCAAAAATCCAACCTTACATGAATCCGAGCTCCCTGTCAAAAGTTATGGCCATCTGAATATCTCTGCGCTTAGGGCCTCTTGTCGGCGCTCAAAATGTTGCGCCTCCTGAAGGTGCGCCTTGGCGCATCCATCATTATGTCGACATACCCTTATGTGCACCAAGGCGCACATATTTTCATGTCGACATCCATTTTCATGCGCCCTTAACCTACGCCTTGGCACATATATTTTCATGTCGACATCCATTTTCATGCGCCCTTAACTGCGCCTTGGTGCATATATTTTCATGTCGACATCCATTTTCATGTGCCCTTGACCTGCGCCTTGGCGCATATATTTTCATGTCGACATCCATTTTCATGCACCCTTGACCTGCGCCTTGGCGCATATATTTTCATGTCGACATCCATTTTCATGCGCCCTTTACCTGCGCCTTGGCGCATATATTTTCATGTTGACATCCATTTTCATGCGCCCTTAACTGCGCCTTGGCGCATATATTTTCATGTCGACATCCATTTTCATTTGCGGGCGACTCAATAAATGTCGGCGTCTGAGTTTCTTTGATTTCCATATTCTTCGCTTGTCTATATCTACCGGGGAAGATATATACAACAATTTGGCGACTCAATGGGATCACACTGCTAGGTAGAAGATCAGTGGCCTTTTAGCAATCCATTGGGCATGGAGTCATAAGCAATACTTGAAACCAACCTGATACCTGATCCCGAGCCTGATGCTGTAACTCCTTCTCTGAGAGCACTCTGAACTGTAGAAATTCAACCTGAGAGCAACAAAACCTGTGCCAGAGCACTTAGGGAAATTGAAACCTAACTACAACAAGACAATGTGCATACGCACTTAGAGGAATTGAAAACTAATCTAATATTTACAAGGGTAAACCTTTTCCTTTTAGTAGCAATGTTTAAGATAGATTCTGTTAACCGGAATCGGGAGTTCTTCTCCATCTAATGTAGACAATTGGAAGGCATTACTACTTTTACATCCCGTGACCATGTAGGGGCCACTCCAAATGGCATCAAACTTGGAATGCCTTCCTAGTTTTTCCCGATCTGCATCCCATTTCAGAACTAGGTCCCCCTCCTGGAAGGTCCTTTCTCTTGCCTTCTTATCAAACCATCTTTTTACTAAGGCCTAGTCCTTTTCAATCGCTCGAACCGCATGTTCTCTCGATTTCTTCCAATTCCATCAACTCGCATACCGGCCTCCATTGGTTTGAACTCGGACAACTCCAACCGCTTCATGAGCTCCAATGCCGACAATTCTAATGATATAGGCACACGCCTCTTTCCCATAGACTAACTTGTAGGGAGAATTACTCAAGACTTCTTTGGTGTTATTCTATCACCCATAATGCTGATTTTAGCTTGGCATGCCATGTCCTTTGGTTTTCATCCGAGTCCTTCGATGATTAGCAAATTCTTGTTCGTGGACTCGCTTGTCCATTACCCCGCGGGTAATAATTTGAAGAGGTGCTCAAATAGATTCCATTCTTGACATGACCCATTTCGTAATCTTGGAACCTATGAATGCCAATGCATTATCTGATATGATAGTGGCGGCACACCAAACCTGGTCACTATTCCTTCATAAAAGTCTAGTATGTTAGACTCATTTGCTTCTTTGAGCGCTACTGCTTTAGTCCACTTGGTGAAATAGTCCGTTGCCGTGAGAATCCACTTGTGGCCTTGGCTTGAGTTAGGATTTATGACCCCAATGAAGTCCAATCCCCATTGCATAAATGGTTGGTCAACCAAAATTGGGTGCAATGGAAGTGCTGCTAGTCTTTCTTTTCCTATGAAGAGTGCACATTTCTTGCACTTTCTTATCCATGTATAGCAATCACTGAAGACTGTCGGCCAATAATACCTTGCCTTCATTATCTTGAGAGCTGTTACTCGTGGGGCGAAATGTCCTCCGGAATCTCCATCGTGAAAATCTCGTAACACCCTCTCAATTTGACCTGTCCCAATGCACCTCAATAGAACTCTATTGATGTCCTTTTTAAACAAAACACCATCAACAAGCACATATGGAATGGCTTGTAATCTAAAGTATCTCCTCTTTGCTTTGCTCATTTCTGGAGGGCATAGGCCTGTCTGTAGGAAGTGTATCATATTCTAAGTCCAACAAGGAGCGGCCACATCATCATTTTCTTGTTCTTGACCATCATGCGCACTCACAGCGAGTCTCTTTTCATCACCTGCTTCAACTTGCTGACTCAAAGCTAGTTGTTCACATAATCCCTTTCCACGGACCAGCTTAGTGACCTTAATTCCGATGTCATATTCCATGACATGAGTGATCCATCCTGCACGTTTCTCATTCAGATCCTTGTTTAGAAGGAAGTCCCTGACTCCCGCATAAGAGACCAATAATTGGATCTTGTTGTTTGAGACTAGGTGCTTGAATTTCTTTAAGCTCCTGATTCACTGCAAGGACATGCTTTTCAATGAAAGAGTACCTAGTTTCGTATTCCTCCAAGCCTTGACTGAAGAAAGCAACTGGTTGTTCTAATCCTTCTTTGTTTTGTTGTGCCAGGATTGTAGAAATTGTGTCTCCACCACCAAAGGCATATAACATGAAATCCTTGGAGAAGTCTGGATTGACGAGAGTTGGAGCTTGAGATATAGCCTCTTTTATTGCCTCAAAACTTGCCTTGCCTTCAGATGTCCACTTAAATGCCATGCTCTTCTTCAACATCAGTGTTATTGGCTTTACGAGAGCTGCAAAGTTTGGAACAAACCTGCAGACAAAATTGATCCTTCCCAAGAAGCTTTGAAGAGCCTTCTTATGACTTGGCAATGGCAATGCTCGAATTGCTTCAACTCTTTCTGGGTCAATCGTCAATCCCTCCTTTGAAACAATATGGCCTAGAAGTTTTCCCTCGTGAGCCAAGAATATGCATTTTTTGGGATTCAATGATACCCCAAATCTTCTACACCTTTGAAATACTTGCCTCAAATGAAAGAGGTGATCCATTGCATTTTTGGAGAATACAGTGATGTCATCAAGATATATCAAAACTATTTTATTGATCAACCCCTTGAATGCCATATCCATTGCCCTTTGGAAAGTGGCTCCAGCATTTGATAGCCCAAATGGCATCTTCTTGTAGGCATATGTGCCCCATTTGGTGGTGAAAGTCATCTTGAACTGGTCATCTTCCTTCACCATTACCTGATTATACCCTGAGTAGCCATCTAAGAGAGAGAATCTCTCCGAACCGGATACCACTTGCAATATTTGTTCCATTGAAGGAAGTGGGTAATGGTCTTTAAGAGATGCCCTATTGAGGTCTCGGAAGTCTACACACAACCTGATTTCTCCGCTCTTCTTCCTGACCGGAACCAAGTTTGCAACCCAGCTTGAGTGCTTGATCGGGAATATAATGCTTGCCTCTATTAGCTTGTTTAGCTCTTTCTTCATTAGAGGCTCGATGTGAGGGTTGATTGGTCTCTGCTTTTGCCTGATGGGCTTAGCATCTAGATCCAATTCTATGGTATGTTGTGCCAACTTCGGATTGAAACCTCTTAAGTCTTCATAGCTCCAAGTGAAGACATCTGGAAATTCTTGGCAAAGTTGTATGAACTCTAATTTCTCCTGCTCAGTGGCCACTTTGCCAATTTGAAGTGTTTTGCCTTCCCAACCGGAATTGGCTCAATCTTCTCTCTTGACTGTAAGTTAGCCTTTTCCTTACGGAACTAGTCGTTAGGTTGAAGATAGACTCCAATGTTACTAAACCCTTGGGAAGCTTGTTTGTCCGCAATCGCACTACTTGATCCCCATCTGCTTTGCTCTAATCTATCTTGATTCCTAGCTGAGAATTCAGCCTCTTCTTGTAAGAAATTGACGATCTGTTGATCATTCTCAAACACCTGCCAGCTTGTGTTATTATCTGGAACTGCTGGCCTCACAATCACATGGATATGTGGCTGCATTTTTTCTCTTTTGACGTTGTCAACCACATCAAACGTTGCTCCAACTACTGCGAGCCTATCCGCGGCTTCATTTTTCTTCCTGGGTATGGACATGATGTTGAAAGCTTCAAAATCCTCAATGAGGTCCCATACCCTGTTCTTGTAGTTCTTTAGCAGTCATTCTTTGTAGCATGTTGTCCCCTGACTTGATTGATGATCAGCTCGCTATCCTCGAACACCTGCAAGTTCTTTATGCCCTTTTTCCTGGCCCAATGAATTCCGTGAATCAAGGCCTCATATTCAGCTGTGTTGTTTGAACAAGAAAACTGGAAACGGAAAGATGAATAATATTTGATGCCTTGAGGTGAAACAAGCATAGCTCCTCCTCCTACGCCTTGCCTACTCCTTGATCCATCGAAAAATAATTGCCATACCTCATTGTCATCCTTATGGTCTGTTTTGGTGATGTTAGGAATAGGCTGGTTTTCTTCATGTATACAATAGACTCCTAGCTCAGATTCTTCTATTTCTTGGTAGGGATCAAAAGCATGTACCTTGCTTGCCCATTCATCAAGAGTTAAATCTGGGATGCTTCCAACTTTGGTGTCAGCTTCATCTGTGCTTTGATAATCTTCTTGATCAAATGTTGAATAGTTGGCATTGATTTGGCTTGGAGTATGAGGCTCAATATGAAAGTTTGCAATTGGTTCAGATCTGATTGTGACCTTAGTACCATATCTTGTTCTGAACAACATGTGTGACCAATCAGCAGATAAGTAGCCTCCAATTCTAGCTGTGAAATCCCTTGATAAGCATAGGGCAAATAGTGGTGGCAAATCTATCACTGACACATCTTGCAAAACGGTAACATTGGGGCATGCATGCAAGGTAAGATTCAAACTTTTAATCACTCCCACCATTGCTACTGCTGTCCCATCCAATTGCACTACCCCCTTTGATATTACTTCATATTGGAGACCCAGCTGATCAGCTATTTGCTTGGGCATGACAGAACTACTTGCCCAGAATCAATCATGTAATTGTGTACTAATTTATCCCCGATGATTAATGAAACATAGAATGGAGGGGGTTTCAAAACTTTACCTTGTTGTCCTCCATGATTCCCTTCAGGCTGAGCAGCATTTGTGAGGACCTTCTCTTGCATATGGGCTTCTTTGCTTGAAGTTGACCAATTCTTCATGGCAGCTTGTAGAAGATCTCTTTGGCCTGGGATGGATAAAGATTCCCACATCGATATATTCACATTCGTCTTCTTCATTTGATCAATGATGCTAAATGGGGATGAAAGATCTCTTTGTTGTCCTTTGGGTTGCACATTCCTTTCTTGTGCATGGGCAGCAACAACTGGCATTTGAGTTGGTTTGGAAGGTGGTTTGGGCTGTCCTTGCATGTTTGGGACTGTATTTTGCTTACCAACACCTTGTGGAGTGATGGAAGGTTGTAGATCACTTGGAGTCAATGACTGCCCTTCACCAATATTCCTCTTCTTTGATCTTGTGTTAGCTACTACATTCTGAGAAATTGTTTGATTCATGCCACAAAAATCCTCAGCTTGACAATTCGCAAGTGCGGTATCATTTGGAGTTGTATTTTGCTGAGATGTCCCTTGTTGCTGATTTGTTTCTTGACTCACTTCACCCTCTACGCCAGTAGTTATCACCATCAAGGCTTGGTTCAAAGCACCATTGAAGCACATAGATTGGTTATGAGGTTCATTGCATGGGAAACACCAATCATACTCTTGAGTTATGTTGTTTTGCACTGGCACTAATGCTTTAGAAGCAGATGCAACATTGGGGTTATAGGGCTGAAATGGTCTATTAGTAGGAGGCCTTACTTGGCTTTGATTTACAGCTGGATTGAGTGGCCTATTGGGTTGGTATGGTGGCCTAGCCTTGCTGCGTGCTTGAGGTCGATACGGTCTAGTACTTTGAGCTTGTTGTCTTTTGATAGTCACCAGCTCATTTCCAAGGTTTTGCAATTGTTTCATAACCTCTTGGAGTTCATTTGAAGCACTAGAGGATGAAGTAGAAGTTTCATTTGAACTTTGATTTCTAGGAGTGGGAATAGGAGTCAAAGTGGGTGCCTGACTAGTGCTTAGATTTTCTAAGTTTGGATACAAGGGCATGGGAGGCCTAGGAGCTAGCTTACCACTTGAATAAGACAGTTTTCAGCCCTAATGGCAATGCTATAAGCGTGCAAGTAAGGCTGTGCCTCCCATAGATTGAATTATCATAGAAATATCAGAATTTAAAGCCTTAAGATAGTATAGAAAAGCACCTTCAGCTGTTGGCCTAATGGCCACTGGAATCCTATCCCAAGACCTTTGAAATCTGAAGTTGAAGTCAGCCAACTACTCATTGGGAGCTCTCTTGATAGTTGTCAGTTGTTCTAGTAGAGACAAATTGTCTCCCTTCTCTCCAACTACTCATGGAGAACTATACATAATTGATTCCAATTTTGGATAGAACCACCGCAAGGCTCCTAAACCATTGCAATGCCTTCCCTTTGAACGAAGATGCAAAGCAATTTGACAAAGAACATCCATTTCATTTATCTCATGGATTGCACAAACGTTAGCAATGTCTTTGACATGATCATAGAGTGGTATGATTTTATCCAAAGTTGAAAAATGGAATGTTCTTCAATGCTTGTAATTGGGCTGGATTTTGTGCATTGAGGGCAAGTGGGTTGCTGCCAGTGAAATTGACAAAGGGATTCGGTGGTTGTGCCATTCTGATTGGCCTGAGAACCCTTGTTGATTGGATGAAAGGTCTACCAGGTGGAGGGGTTGATAAAGTCCTGTTAGGTGGAGATGGTGATCTTTGTGGTCTTCTTCCTCTCCTTCCTCTTCCTGGTGATAGTTGCAAGTGGACAAAATAGCCCCTCTTCTCGAGTATCAAACCTGGTTCGAATTCTTCTCATATGCCTGGGTAACTTTTGCTGCTACACCGCTGAATTCTACCCCTTCGGAGTCACCAGATGTGTTAGATAATGAGCCTCAAAAGGCTGGATTTTGCCAAGTTACACACCAAACCTGACAATATTAAAAAATAACTTAAAACTTGAAGGACCCAAAAGATACAACTCTTCAATTCAGGTTATTGGGTATTTTTGTGCGATTACTAATCCCGAAAAGTACAGGCGAAAACTCAGGTCATGCAAGGCAACTGGGAAAACCCGAAATACCAAAAACCATGAAATTTTGAAAGTCAAAATCTCAAAAATCTAAGAATACCCTTTTGAAGATTATCCCCGATCTATCAACTGGTGAAATTTTTACTTGTTTTGAGCAAGTTAAGCCCTTGAAAATCGATTTCAAAGTTCAGCCTGGAAGGTGAAAAATCTGAAATTGTAAAACCTGCAATTTTTAGTCCAAATTTCTTGAAAATTCCTTCAAATCTTGTGGAATGACCTCTTGGTCCCACCGGGCGTGCCAAAACTGTTGATGGCGAATCACAACACCCCTGAATGTCTACAACACGATGGGTTGAGACTCTCAGTGTGATTGCATAACATGGAGCTTTTCCCAAGTGTGGGACCTTGTGAAACGGAAAAGCTCTCCGGATGAAGGCCGGTTCCTATTCCTCTGTTCAGATGCACACATAAAAATGCAGAGGTTTACTAAAAACCTAATCTAACTTGCCAAGGAGACAGGGTAAGAAGATGCATAAAATAAAACCTAAACTACAAAGGTGATGCACCGAGGAATGAAGAACACCTGTCTTGCCAATAAACACAAACCATTAAAATGCAATGCAAGATCATGCACAGATAACCAAAATTGTAGTGAATGATCAGGAGGATGCGAATGAACACAGAGAGGGTTGAGAATCATCCACAGACATGCATTATTTGCTCCAAAGATTGATACAATACAGTATAAAATGCCAAGAGGCAAAGTTGCATTACAATTTTAGATGGGAGGTTTGAACTCCACAAATTCACCTGCCAAAGAGAAGAAGGGAGGGGCAAAACAAGAATGTCTAACCTTTAGAAAGAAGCCCCTCCTTACAATTTATAGGAAGAATGAGAGAGGGAAGAGAGAGGAAATCCAAATCTACCCCAACCACCTCCAGGTTGCATTTAATTCATCTCATTATGGTGGTAGGTGAGGACCTTAGCAAACCCAAAAAGTGGTGAACTGTATTTTAAATTTTTAAGAACTTGTTCCCACCCAATTAAAGATATCCATTCGTAGTTGGACAGAGGACCTCGTAAGCTTTCCAAAAAGTCCAACCTTGCATGAATCCGAGCTCCCTGTCAAAAGTTATGGCCATCTGAATATCTCGCGCGAGGATGCCTCCTGTCAGCGCTCAAAATGTTACGCCTCCTGAAGGTGCGCCTTAGCGCATCCATCCTTATGTCGACATACCCTTATGTGCGCTAAGGCGCACATATTTTCATGTCGACATCCATTTTCATGCGCCCTTAACCTACGCCTTGGCGCATATATTTTCATGTCGACATCCATTTTCATGCGCCCTTAACCTGCGCCTTGGCGCATATATTTTCATGTCGACATCCATTTTCATGCGCCCTTGACCTGCGCCTTGGCGCATATATTTTCATGTCGACATCCATTTTCATGCGGCCTTAACTTGCGCCTTGGCGCATATATTTTCATGTTGACATCCATTTTCATGCGCCCTTAACTGCGCCTTGCGCATATATTTTCATGTCAACATCCATTTTCATCTGCAGGCGACTCAATAAATGTCGGGGTCCGAGTTTCTTTGATTTCCAAATTCTTCTGTTTGTCTATATCTACCCTGGGGAAGATATATACAACAAAAACACTTGTCCTAAGAATTGTTTTATGGGAAAATCTGCATGATTTCCCTTGTTTGCATGCCAGCTTGGATCACTGATGTTGATTCATGGATCTTTAAATCCTCTTGTAGAAAAAGGTAAATTTGGCATGTCTTGTTTTTTGTTTTCCCACTTAACATTAAGGGGGAGTGTTGGGGTTGATAATGTCAAGTGGGGATACCATTTGCTAGACCACCACTTACAACCCATTTATTTAAACGATTATTTAATAATCTTAGTCGGTCTTTCACAACTAAAGAGTGAGATGGTATGACCATTCACCCATCCTATATAAATAGGATGATCTCGCACAAGATTGGTATCTTTTGGATTGATTTGATCATGTCATATGATCAAGCTATTTTGTATAATTACTTGTAATATTGTGAGACATTGGTTGGAAATTATCTCTGTGAGACTAAGGAGTGAAGTGGAAGTGTTGGGTTAAAACTTGATAATTCTTAATACAGAGCATAATACTTTATTCGGTTGGGGTTTTTTCCTTCGGGTTTCCCCACTTAAATATGGTGTGTTCTCTGTCTCCATTTTATTTTTCTTTTATTTTCTTTCGATTATGGTTGTTTAATTATGTAATTTGCAATCTATAATAAAGCTAAATCAATGTTTAATATAACTGCATATCATAATCTATAATCTTCGGTATTTTATCTATGGATCTATAATTTGTCAATTATATCTTCCCATTGATTCCTTAACAAGAAAAATGTGGGAATTGAATACCCTGCATGTCCCATACTGTTCCACAACTCATATTGTTCATATCCATACAATATCCGATATCTCTGCTCCACTTTATCATCTCGATCCATCTCGCATTATTCCAATGATTGCAATTTGCACTTAAATGGGCCAAAAAAATGGCAAATACACAATAGGCTCCACATTTAAAAATCAATTGTAATGCTTGTTTATTGTAGTGTTTGTATCCCCCTTTTTCAGTTTTATGTTGAATAATTATAGGAAAATAGGGAATGCTCGATCAATGATGGATAATTGAACCCCTTCGGCGGTTGTCATGAGTGAAATCACATCTTTAATTTCATTGAGGTGTTGTCATTCTAACAACCTTAGAAATTGTCTCTGTTGAATATGCAAAGAAATTTAAGCCTAAGATTTAAAACGCAGCGATCTTTTGTCCATGGACTTGTCGGATTATGAAATAAGAGAATCATTTCTGAAGATTTTGTAGAATGGTATCCTTGTTAAGATCCTTTGGAGTGCGGAAGGGTAGGGCTTTTGTTGCATCCTACTTTTCGCTAGCCCCAATGGCATTGGAGAGCTTGGCCAAGATCTTTTCACCTTTCTTGGTTGGCTTGAAATGATTGGCAAGTGATTTCAATTTGCTTAAGTTTTATGTTTGTCATAAAAAAGGTCGCCATTATCATAGTCAAAGCAAAATGGTGAAGGATCTAAAACTTGATAAGCAATAGTGTCAGGTTGGTCAAGTAAAGCACCATTGAGGCGTAAATTGTACATGCCCATAGCATATTCCTCGTCAGTGAATGGAGGTAGTAGACAACCATGGGCATACCAACGAGTAAGATTTGGTGAATAGCCATTAAATGAGTCATTGCAAATGAAGACACGACCAAATGGCATGGGGAATGATATATCAGTATGATCGGGATCTAACATGCCCCTAATGTAATCAAGCCAAGACTAATCGAGTGTAAGTGGAGAAGTGCGAGGAGCACATGCAAGAAATACTGTGAGATAGAAAATGTGAAGGCCATAAGCAACGGTAATGGAGATAGATCCATAGTAGAGATGGGAGTCATGAGATGCAGGTGAAATGTCATCAATGAAAAAGCCTAATCGAGTCAATCCATCATGTGTGCATATAGATTTAGATAAATTAGGATCGAATGGAATATGTTCCCAATAAGAGTCATTCATGAAAAGTGTACATGTAAATGAAGAGCATGCTAATGGAAGTGCGGGCATGGATCGATGTCCTTTGACTAGACATGTCCTCAAGAAAGAATCATAGCAAAGCAGATAGTAGTAGCAGTGGAGGTGATAGTGTAAATGAGACAATATACATCATGGGAATAACACTTTCAAGCGGTGGCAAATGAGACAGAGTATCCATAGGTTGCGGTTCATTAGTAGTATTAGCTCTTCGAGTAAGAAGCGTAGTATTCGGATCATCGTCAAAATATTTGAATGGATAACAATCACATGGAACTTTATACTCTATTCTCTCATGTATGAATTTAACAATGTGATGTACTGTAGAGGGAACCGCTTGCATGGCATGAAGCCATGGCCTACCAAGTAAACAATTATATGAAATGGGAAGTCAATGACAAAGAAAACCATGTTAAGAGTTTTTGGTCCAATAGTAATAGGTAGAGTAATGTGACCTAAGCATGGACAAACAAAGCCATCATATGCACGAAGAGAAAGACACGATGGACTAACATTAGCAACCAAAATACCAATCTTTTAAAGGAATGACCTAGGAAAGAGATTAAATTCAAATTATCTATCAGAGTGTGTTTGATACCCATAATATAAATGTGAATCATGATATGCAATGGTGGGTCATTGTTGAAAGTAGTAAGATTAACATTAGGATTAGATGGAAAAGCAATATGTTGAGAGAATGCATCTATGAATGTTTGATATAGTGTGTCCAGGTGGATATTAACAGGAATGTGAGTGGTAGTGAGGAGATTTTTGACTCTATCTCTTAATTCAGGATTGATGAACAAGAAATCATTAATAGAGATACTCATGATGACCAGACCCTAGAGATGAATAATAAAGGTGTGAGGATCCTAAGAGTGTTTAAGTTGAGATCAAGTTCACCAAAATGATTAAGCAAGATGTGGATAATATACGCCTAATATAAATGATATTATAGTAGTAAATAGATAAAAATTAAGTATTGAAGTTAACTCAGGAAAACTAAGCAATAAAATGTGAAAGCCTGGTGCAAGGAGGGTAAGAAGAGCCTTAGCTGATTCACAGAGAAATTTGAACTATGTTGAAGTGCCGACCAGTGAACATGCCGCGGCGTCGCCGCACGAGACTCAAAAAATGCAGATCTAAAAGAACAGGCTAGAAAGGGGCGCCCACGGGCACTATAGACCGGAAATAATTGCCCGTGTCTACGAAATGATCAATAACTCATCTTTTCAGGGTCGTAATTTGTTCATTGTTATTCACCTTTGGTCATTATGAGGTCGCACAATGATCATTGAGCTTTTAGAAACCTGCAATAAAGTATGGACATTCAAAACCCTCAAATAGACATCAAATCCTAAAAAGAAAGATGTAAAATGAGGGGTCAAATTGTCTTCGATTGTCACAAAAATGATCTTACGATTTGAGCACTCCACTACATTTTGAGCCAATGTAGTTCTATGTGTGTGTGTGGAATTGTGCCCTATGTGGCTCTTGTGCAGTCACACTTGAATAACAAGCAAATAGTTAAATGTAAATAAATGTAATAGATGTGTGCATGGAAACAATAGACTCCCCTCATATGAAGTGTATGCAGAATAATGCAGTCCCTTTCCCTTGAATGGATGCTTTGATGCTCTTTGATAGCCTTTAGATGCAACCTTAGGTGGCGATAGCTAGTGCTTAGTGCTTGGTCCTTTATTATGATCATATATCTTTATATTTATATGACTACATGGCTTGAATTTCATAATTAACCCCGAAAAGGTTGACTACCAAGAAGATAAGATGCTCAAATGGATATAAATGACCTAAAAGATGTAAACAAAGTACAAAGAGGTCGGGGCGCCGGAGGGGACGGAGCGCTGACGCTAGTGTCTGGGTGGGTGTTGGTGTCCGGGATGATAGATTTTGAAGTATGAAAATACGGATGAGCAAGAAAGAGTGAAAGACCAAAGGTAGCAATAGAAAACAAAATAAGATGGCTAAAGACATGGGTTGATTAGTACTTTTCTTACTTAGTAATCATATGAATAGTAATATGCAATCAAGACGAGATAATTGTTAGCATAATTTAGCATAGGCATATTTATTGCATTTTATTGCATTGTCTTTTATTTAATAATGTGCAACATGTGCACTCTAGTCTAGTGATTTTGCATTCAATATTGTTATGTTGGATAACATTCAATATTGGTATTAGTAGTAATTACATGTGCATGTGAGATGGGTCTTATCATCTCGTAGTTGGTGTCTCATTTAGGGTGTCATGTCTATCCATATGAGGTGCATCTAATATCTATAAATATTACACTCTTGCATTGTAATGTAATCGATTTCATGATCAATAATATTTGTGAGGCTTCCGTCCCTCTTTGGTCATTGCAATCTTATTCTATTCTATCATTTGGTATCTAAGCTATACCATTATTATCATTTGGTATCAGAGCAAGTTCTATCTAAGCAAGGTTGAAGAGGAGCACTATTGGAGAGGATCCATTGGAGAAGAAGATCTGCATCAAAGGAGAGCCATTGAAGCATCCCGCAGCCTCCATTCCTCCCAAGCATCCATCAACTAAAATTTGACCTATCAACTTATTTGGAAGGTAAAAAAATTTTATTAGTCATTGGCATAGCCAATTGATCTAACATATTGGCGGAATATTTCAGATTTGGAGATCTTTAAAAAAAAGGAGAAAGATCTTGGAAAAAATTACAGATCTAAAAAAAAAAAAGGATTTGTGAAAAAAAAAAAAAAAAAAGAGAGAGATCTTGAAAAAAATTGCAGATCAAAAGAAAAAAAAAAAAAGATCTAAAAAAAAATAAAATCAGATCTGAAAGTGGAGGTGTGAAGAATTCGGGAGCAAAGGTTGAAGCAGTCCCGTCAACAAAATTCCAGCAGATAGCTCTTAGAAAAAAGGACGTAACTTTTTCATACAATGTCGGATTGATGTGACGCTTTTTTTTTGCTGGAAAGATAAGAAGGAGGCGCACAACTTTGCAGTTTACATCATCTTCAGATTCGGCCTCTACATGTGACGAAAAGTCTGTACAAGTCGGATCATTTTTTTCTAAAAAAATCAGATCTAGCTGGTAAATTGGTAAGATCTCAAAACTAAGATTCCGATTCTTCTGAAATTTGTGATTTCAAGAAAAATATTTTAATGCTCAAAAATTTTATTGATCACGGTTTGTGAGAAAAATGAAAACAATATTTAGATTGTTTGTTTGGATCTTGGGAACAAATAGCAGATTCAATTCCCACTCTCTCCATATTTTTTTAAAATTTTTTTTGGAAAATTTGGAGAAATTACTAAATTTTGGGAGATTTCTAAATTTAGAAGCTCACCAAACACATTTAGAGCCACCGCTAAATTTAGCGGAAAAACACCTATGGGGGTAAAAAAATATTTTTGGCCTAAATTGTGTATTTTGTGATTCTAGACCCTTTTTTGTAAAGAGGGGGGACACAAAAACTTCATTTTAATGTACTTTGAGAGGATGTTGTACTAATCTTGGTGCATAAAGTGGAAAAAAAAAAAAAGTGCACATTTTTTATTTTATGTTTGGTTCTATCACACGAGATCTTTGATCTCATAGCAGCGTTCGGTATATACGGTGCCTCTGGGAAGCGCTTACGGGTGATGTCGTCGCGACTACTACTGCACTTAACGCCTAACACAGCTACCTAAACGTCATCTGGGCATCGACCCTATAAAATCGACGGGGAGTAATAAGGACACAATACACACACATTTGAGCCCTCCCATCCGTTTGTGCTTGCACAAACCCCTCTCCGTACTGTCTAAGTACCACATACTAAATTCTTTCATGTGCGTTAACACCTCTTTCCATAGTGGGTATATTGAAAGGGTGATCTTCTTCCACGTACCAACGGGTATATCGGAAGGGAGCGTATATAGAAAGGTTTGGTATATCGGCCTGACGGTATATTGAGAGGGAGACCATAAACTTGGAGTGATAAGAGCCTTACCCTTTGTCAGAAATTCAGAGTTTTAAGAAATTCAGATTGCAGAAATGGGTGCACAAGCACCAAAGTTCTTCTTGCCAGATTCACAACTGCTTAGAGGAGACAACTATGCTGCATGGAAACCGAAGATCAAGACGTTACTTGAGTTTGAAGACCTATGGACAGTTGTAGATGGACAAACAACAAGATCACTTGATGATGGAAGACAACAAGTTCAATTTGACAGGGCAAATCAAAAGGCCAAGTTGATCATCTTGTTTAGCGTAATGCAGACGATGCAACCCCACATTAGAGATGCCACATCGGCCAAGGATGCATGGGATAAGTTGAGCACAGTCTATGAGGCAAAGAACAAGAATACCATCCTCAACCTACTATCACAACTGCATACTCTCAAGTTCAAGCACAATGAGAAGGTTGAAGTTTTTTTTGAGACGAGTTGCTACTTTGAGGGCATCTCTATTGGCATTGGGAAAAGAGATAAGTGATGAAGACCTCGTACTAATGTGTTGCATGAGCACTTCCTCCTTCCTACTGAGAATCTTTGTGACAACTATCAATATGAGTGAACACACAGTCACCTTTGAGAAGTTGGTCAATCTACTCCAACAAGAAGAGGCAATGAACAACAAAGATCAGGAAGATGAGCAAGCACTATCTTCCAATCATAAAGGAAAGGGAAAATTTCAGTCTAATCACAAGAAGTCCCAACAAAACCAAAGTCAACGAGACAACACCAAGAAGTGTCCCATTTGCAATAGAGGGGGACATGACATCAAAGATTGTTGGTATAATTCCTATAAAAGGGTTCATCAAGTAATTCAAAACCCAACAACCAACAAGGTAACAACAATTCAAATAAAGGGAAGTCCAACAACAACAACAATCAAGGGCAGAAAAATGGTAATTGGCAAAGAAAACCCAAACAACAAGGGTACATTGCCGAACATGAGGATGATTCAGATGAAGGACACCACATGTATTATGCTCAATTTGATGAAGAAACCAAGTCCACACAAGATATCTGGTATGTTGACTCGGGTGCAACTCGACACATGATTGGACGTAAGGATTGGTTCTACACACTACGTGACTCACCTAACAAGAACCATGTGTCATTAGGTGATGACTCATCATACAGTGTCAAGGGGATTGGAAACATTTCACTACCTCTTGGAAAGCATGACTGCAAAATCACAAATGTATTCAGATGTACAGGTTGACCAAGAATTTGCTATCGTTATTCAACTCCTTGATCACAACTTGAAGTTGGATTTTGACATAATAATGGAGAAAAAGTGTGCTTGATAAGAGATAAGTCAAGAGGTTCCAAGATTGTCAGAAGCAAGAGCCTCCAATGTGGGACGCATGTTCCAACTTGATTTTGTCCACAAGGATGATCAAGCTCTAGTGGCCAAAGACATGCAACTGGGCAGAACTATGGCATCGTAGATATGGTCACATCAGTTTTGGCTATCTCCAAACACTTCAAAAGGGCAACATGGTGAAAGGATTGCTACACACTCAAGCACAACACCGACAAGTGTCACAATTGCCTAGTTGGAAAGCAACACAGAGTACCCTTCCAGAAGAACACATATAGAGCTAAGGGAAAGCTTGATTTGGTGCACACCGATCTTTGGGCCCATGCAACCAAGTCATTCTGGATGTCAATACTTCATGCTTTGTGTTGATGACTACTCAAGAAAGATGTGGATATATTGTCTAAGAAACAAGAGTCAAGCCTTTGAGACATTTCAGAAGTTCAAAGCACTTGTTGAGAATGAAGTTGGTCGCAAGATCAAAACTCTCCGCTCAGATCGAGGGGGGGAATTCACAAGCAATGAGTTCAAGACTTACCTGGAAGCTCATGGGATTCGTCGACAAATGCCTCCTACTCACACACCACAACAGAATGGTATAGTTGAGAGAAGGAATCATACTATCATGGAAATGGTGTGATGTATGATTGATGACTCAGGTTTAACAAAGACATTTTGGGCAGAAGCTGCAAGAACTGTAGTCTATTTGTTGAACAGAGTGCCCACAGTAGCTCTTGAAGGAGTGACACCTCAAGAAGCATGGTCAAATCGGAAACCATCAATTACACACCTAAGAGTATTTGGGTGTAAAGCTAGCATGCACATACCCAAGAAGAATAGGAACAAGTTGGATATGAAAGCTGAGAAACTGATATTCATTGGATACAGTGAAGAAGCACTTGGGTACAGATTATGGGATCCGAAAGCAAAGAAAGTATACACAAGTAGGGATGTTGAGTTCTTCGAGAAGAAACAAGCAGATGCTCCACTCAATGACTCAACAAACATGCAAAATACACCTCTTGTGAAGACAAAATTTGATGTTCCCACTGAAGATGACAGTGATGAATTGGATGATGGTGAAAACTTGGATCCACCACAATCCAATGGAACAGCTAATAAGTTACCTAAATGGTATACTCAATTAATAAGAGATGCAAATTTGGATGAAGCACCGAGCACATCGTCCAATCTTGGACCTAGAACTCGCAGTCAAGCTCGTGAAGAGGTCAATTATGCCCTAATGAGCAGAGTTGTTGAAACAGTTGAGCCATCTATAGTTCAGGAAGCCCTACAATCAAAAGCTTGGAAAGATGCCATGGATTCAGAGTATCAGTCAGTGATGAAGAACAACACATGGCAACTTGTCGACCTTCCACCAGGGAAGAAACCCATTGGATGCAGATGGATATTCAAGACTAAGTACAAATCAGATGGGACTATTGACAAGTATAAAGCAAGGCTTGTAACAAAGGGGTATGCACAACAAGAAGGCATTGATTATGAGGAGACATTTGCTCCCACAGCCAAGATCAAGACAATCAGGATGATCTTTGCTCTAGTTGCACAATTTGGTTGGAAAGTCCACCAAATGGATGTGAAAAGTGCCTTTCTTAATGGAGATTTGCAAGAAGAAGTCTATATGACTCAGCCAGAGGGTTATGTAATACAGGAAAAGAGATGATGGTATGCAGACTCATAAAATCTCTATATGGCCTAAAACAGGCACCCCGGGCATGGTACATCAAAATTGATGAGCATCTCATAAGTCATGGATTTGAAAGGAATCCTTATGACCCCAATCTCTACCTCAAAAAGCAAGGGGGGGAGATTGTCATTGTGGTTGTTTATGTCGACGATCTAGTCATTACAGGCAGTTATGTGAAGATGATCGATGCAACAAAGAAGGATTTTAATCGATCGTTCGACATGACAGATCTCGGGCTCATGCACTATTGTCTTGGGTTGGAAGTATGGCAAAAAGAGAATCATATCTTTGTGTCACAGTTGAAATACACCAAGACAAGAAATTGAGTGATGATGGACTCGCACTCCTATTGCTACACCTATGGAAGCGAGACTTGATTATCTCATTCCGATCCATCACCACCGGTGAATGCAACTCTCTATCGGCGATTGATCGGGAGTCTCATTTACGACATATACTAGACCGGATATCACTTTGCGTAGTCACTATTTATCACGCTTCATGCAAGAACCGAAAATATGTCATTGGAAAGCAAAGAAAGAGAATACTAAGATATCTAAAGGGTACATTTGACCTTGGTCAGAGTACAAGAAGAATGACAATTTCTTCTTGACGGGATATTCGATTCGATCATGCGGGAAACATGGATGATAGGAAGTCAACATCGCTTCGTCTCCTTTATGGGATCCGGATCGATATCATGGGAAGCAAGAAAAGAACTTTGTTTCTCGCTCTTCTACTGAAGGCAGAGTATCGAGTGCAGTGAAGTTGTTTGTGAAGCAATATGGCTACGCCGAATACTGGAAGGAATTGGTCTACCACAATATAAATCTACTCCAGTATATGTTGATAATGAAGGAGTTCTAAAGCTTGTTCGCAATCCAGTATTTCATGAGAGAACCAAGCATATTGAAGTACAGTTCATTTCATACGCAAGCATGTCTTCAAGCACAACATGACTCCATTTCTGTCATCCCTACACCAAAAAGGCGAGATGTTTTCACTAAGTCACTGCACGTGACAAATTCACACTGTTCAGAGAGTTCCTCTCCACTTCATTGGAAACTATGCAAAATTAAGGGGGGGAATGTTAGCATAATTTAGCATAGGCATATTTATTGCATTTTATTGCATTGTCTTTTATTTAATAATGTGCAACATGTGCACTCTAGTCTAGTGACTTGCATTCAATATTGTTATGTTGGATAACATTCAATATTGGTATTAGTAGTAATTACATGTGCATGTGAGATGGGTCTTATCATCTCGTAGTTGGTGTCTGCTAGGGTGTCATGTCTATCCATATGAGGCTGTCTAATATCTATAAATATTACAACTCTTGCATTGTAATGTAATCTGATTTCATGATCAATAATATTTGTGAGGCTTCCGTCCCTCTTTGGTCATTGCAATCTTATTCTATTCTATCATTTGGTATCTAAGCTATACCATTATTATCAATAATTACCCAAAGTGCGTGATTTTGTGTCTATAGGTGTAAGTTCTTAGTTCCTCCAAGTAACAAATAAGAATGCATTATCACTTATCCCTCCACATGGTTTATTTAAAACACACTTATCCCTCCAATAGAACAAATCCCATATACCTTTGGTTCCTCCTTAAGTTCACACAAGGTTTACTTTGGGTTTACCACTACTTATACCTTTGTAATGACCCTACCTTCCCCCATACACACAATTACACTTGTTAGTCCCACAATGAGTACTATATAAGAAAATTACATTACTACTCAAATGAGCAATAAAACATGTACATCCCATCAAATGATGGCAAGATAAAACATTAACTTCTAATAAAATAGAGGAATGAGCTTTTTAACCATCATTATACACATCTTTCTCAAAGCTTTCCTTTTACCCAATCAAGTCATTCTTGTATTAAAACATGAGTTAATGAAAATAGTAGTCTTTCACTCGACAATCTCATGAACGGTATAACAATAACTAACATCCCATTTGCTCCAACGAGTATAACACCAAACAATAAAAATGAAACTAGACGAAATAAGGAGAGAGGTTTTTTCCGACAAAGTACATGGATAAATTAATTCACATTCCATTTAGTTAATTTAATCATTTAACATCATTTTATAAACCGTATTTATATGTATACGAAACATGTGCTCATTCCTCAAAATTGCAAGTTTCCAATTTATTATATGTTTGATCTTCAATTATGCACTTAATTATTTTTATTGGTTTTATGATCATATTATGCACTTTAGTTGTTTTTGCACCAATCAAGGCATATACATTGTTTATAACAATCATTCCAAAATTTTGTCTCATTTACTCTTATTCTTATTACCTTTACGTTATTAATTTGATCTCATGTTCGCATCATTTTAGAATTAACTACGATTCATATAACACTTGTTCTTCACTTATGGATCAAGATTAAAAGGAGTGTGGTCCCACATGAAACATTTCATTTAAGTGTTCTTAGAAAACTTAAGTATTAAATACATATTACAAGTGAGACATTCAATACAATTTTATGCATTCTATTGCCTTCTAAGGCACTATTTCTCTCGTTGGATAAACATATGTTAAAATGTATTTCACCAACAATCCACATAAGAGGTCCACAATTTATTAATTCCATTAACACTCAAAGGAGTCTACACCCTATTACAAGGCTAAACTTAGAGTAACTAAATATCCGTATCTCACAAAACCTTTGTGCAACCCGAGGAATTTTGATACTACTTGTCAAGGTGACACTTTTATCTGCGAGGAGTAAATGAATTCAAACACAAGAGGTTAATGCATAGGTAATCGACACATAGACTCCACTTGCATTAGTTAGATCTCTCAACGAGATCAATCATAGGTGAAAACACCCCAAACTATCCTCATAAGGACTGGGTTACATGCTAAGGTGTCAAGGACAATTATGCACCTAAGGATTACAACTTACCCATGAAGTGATTAGACTTATGACACCTAGAAAAGATAGTCTTTCTCATCCCAACTATGACCAAAGTGCCTCACACATAATACTTAAGAAAAGGGTCTTTGTAAGACTTGTCCTAGGTGCAAGACAAGAAAACAACTAGTGATAGGTTTAAGTCTTTTCTTAAATATGATAAGGGGTTAACAAATCATACAAGCCTCAATTAGGAGAGAAAGTACGACAAGGGTTAGGAACACGTTTTGTTCGATAGTTTAGGTATATTAAGTTTCCACAAAATAATATGAGTGTTATGGGAGAACTTCAATAGTTACCATGATAAATGATTGTTTTAAAACGTCTAAACCATAAGTACAACATTAAAATACAACTACATATCCATTTCAATGCATACATGATATAACCAACTTTTACTTTTATTTTCTCCTTTCAAAAGGTAATTAAGCACAATTATTTGAAAGACACTACATCTCATTATTATGGAAATAATACACTTATTACAAACTAAGTACATCTTTAAAGTCAAAAATCCCTTTGTTTATTCATATTTTCTGTGTTGCCAACAACATGTAAAAACCATGTGATCATGGGTCGAAACAACCGATGTCATGACAATCTCCTACGATCTAGCACAATTCACGATTACTAATTTTCCATTTAAAATAAATTAATACACTTTGCACATACAAGAAAGTTAAAGATGCATTTTCAATTTCATTTCACTTTCAAAACTAGAGAGATGTAGATAGAGGAGAGAGAAATAACACTATTTTTACCACAATCAATTTTCTCAAAACAAGCAACCAAATGGAGTTCCATACAATCATATATTAGTGTCTACAAGTTTTCCGACATTTATTTGACTTGATAAGGGTCCCACAACAAGTTTGCGAAAACATCCAAATTAGCCCAAAGGTTGTGAAACCGCATTCGAAAACCGATTTCGATGGTCAAATGCACCATGTGACAAATCCTATACACTCTCCTAAATACAAAGAAACCCTTAGAGTTGACGAAACACAAACTTGGCGAATAGGGTTCAAATGACGACTACCTCTCCGGAGCTACCAATCGTAATTGCACCAGATTGCCCTTGTCACCCAAACGCCACGAAGGCCTAAGAACCCACTTGTAAAAATAGCTTGCAAAGTGATTTTTTTGTAACTAAGGATTGATAGTGATTTTCATGGATAAATATTAGAGGTATGCGGAGGCCGATTCCATTTCTCCACCCAGGGCTTAAACTGCAAGCCAAAACCAAACTAAACTTTTAACTTTCAACAAGTCCAAAGCTGTAAAAAGGTCAATGGGGCTCCTAGAGGGGTGACAAAAATGCAAGAATGAAAATTAGAAGTCATTATAAGGTTTGATACAACACTCCAAGTGACAGGGAACAAAGTCAAAACTTGACTTTCCCATTTTGGGGTTTGGAGAGGTGTTTTACGCATCACAAAAAATCACATTTATTAACTTTTCACAAGGTCAACAAGTGGTAGGTTTAAACTAGAAATCAAGTTCGACTCGTCATTCGGTGGTTTCCGTCATCTAGAATTGTTATCAAAGCTATTTGAACATCTAAGGAGGTAATTCAAGAATTGGGTTTACACTCAAAAATATTCCTTCTAGTTGCATAGAAAAGAGGAAATTTCACTGTTTTGCGCAACAATTTATTTTAATTACCGAAAGCACATCCTTCCTTCGCTTTTATTTTCAATTTCATTGTAAAGGGAAAACTAGAAATATGAAAATCATGCAAGATAGAGATGAGAAAACCATGCCTGGAATAACTGGCAAACGTACTTGCGGAGTTTGACATTGCACGTGTTAATTGCATATGCAGAGATATTTTCAAAATTTGTTTTGTGCACAACATACAACCATCACATTCCACGTGACTGCACTCCTTGGCATTTTTGTCTACCAATTTTCACACCCCACCATTTTGCAGATTCCCATGTGCTCAACAAACACCAAGAAAACGATTCCTCGCAACCAACACAGGTTGGACTAGTACGTTGATGATCAAATTTAGAGTTTCTTCAAGATATTTGGCATGCCTCCACGTTTAGCATGCAGATCGATCAAAATAATATTCTTTCCATGCTTTGGTGGCTGAGAACATGCTGGAGGTAAGGCGCTTCGAACAAACTCATTTTGGCACATTCGACAATCCTTGCAGGCCGTGAGGCCGTATTTCTTTCAGGAATTGTGTCAAACAGTTTGTAGGCTTCCACATTTAGCATATACGTCCACTAGGGTGCTAACAACTAAACGTATAATGAAAAATCCTTTCTCCGCAACGCTTGGAAGTTATCCACCAAAGGCTCCTATTTTTGCAAGACTTGGGAGGTCGCTGGCAGAAATTTTGGAGTTGGATCTAACTTGCCAAACATGTTTCCTTTACTGGTTGCCAGGATTTTTCAGGAAAAAAACCATTCACTGCATAGCCTGCACCCATTACTGCCCATGAAAGGACGTCCCCTGGAGGCATTTTGTCGAACAGTTTGCATGCCAACAAGTGCATGCTTCCACATTTAGCGCTAAAATAAAAATAACATTTGATGGGATGTGAAGATAACATTTGATTGTGCTCCAAATTCGAGAAAACTCTAAGAGGACTAATATTAGCCCAAAAACCAATAACAATGGGTTTAAGTGTGAAACCATCATGGAAACCAAGGAAAATGTAGGTTATATGTAATTTAAATAAATGAGTGCACTAAAATATAATGCTAATTTTAGGTTTTTATTCTTATTAGAGTACTAAACAATTGTGTAACAAAGAGATATGATAATATTACAATAAATAACAATAAATGTTTAGATGTGACAAAGTTACGATTATATTACAATAAATAACAATAAACGTTTAGACCTTAAATAATGTCCAGATAAAATATGATGTATGGTGCTAACATAGATGAGCTAACTAAGAATGTAAAAACTAGGATTAGAGAGAATTACAACAATTTCAGACTTAAACAGGTGACGGTGATATAATATCGTGCAGAAAGATGTGCATGTTGTGATTGAATTGTCCCGAAAATATGGGAGCGTAATTTTGCAAGTGCGACCAAGTCACTTGTCTTAGAAAAAGTCCTCGGGTGAATATTTCCTATTTGGAAGGCTTCATCCTTTGTAGATCTAATCTAGATCTTTATTCGGCATTGTGTTCTTCTATGTTTGTAACTTTATTTTTGTGGTTAAAATCCTACAATCACAACAGCAACCGATTAGGTTTTATTTCTTCTTTGCTTGGGGACCTAAGAAGGGGTCAACACTTTTGGGTTGTGTGACCTCCACCATGCCTACTTAGAAATACTTTAAAGAGGTATTGAACCTCATATTTCTCCACCCTATATGTATACAAGATGTATATCATAATGTTTTTGGAAATTAAGATCCTAATTAAAAATTTTGATACTTGACAACGGTCTTTGATGTGTGAGATGTAGCTTTGTGAATTGGCTTAGGGCAACCACATGTGATGAATGTAGACTTAGAGCTCATTGAAAATGCTCGAAATATTAATATGACTATTGAGTGCCTTGTTGTGATCTCCTAGGTACGTCGAATATGTGAGGTGTGAGACCCTTAGAATATGTTTGATGAATGCGCTTATATAAGTGACTTTTGCAACTGCATTTCTTGGTCAAATGACATATGACCTTCTAGGCTAACTTGTGTATTTGAAAATATGACTGCTAGGGTTTTTAGGATGAAGTCGTCAACTCAGGGCAAAGTTGATTCTTTGGCAGTGCATGAGGCATAATGCAAACCATCCATTAGAGATAGTGGCCAATTGTTTGAATATGTGTTGAATATTCTTAAAATGAAATTTTGACTATTCAAAGATAGAAAACAAGTGTGGCCTAATGGCTAGTAGTGCTACTTGAGAAAATGATGCGTAAACAATAGTCACAACTAGTATACCTCACAAAAAAATGGTTTCGATTTTTAATAGATATCCATACTATATTTTATTTACATGTTCTTCATATTGATCTCCTCACCATATCCTTGGAGCAACTCGCAAAATCCTCATTAGTGTTTAAAATTGAACACAACACAACACATGCAAGGTATTTAATCCCAATCAACTTGTCAATTAAATTTGCAAAGCAACATCCGATACTTAGTCATAACTCATTGTCCTTTACAAAGTATTAAGGAAATCGAAGACTTTGGTAAGTGAAATTTGTTAGTGTTGGGAAAATAGCAACACACATGAAATTGGAAGACCCTTTTAAGGAAATATTTATACGGAACAAACACGAGACTCTTTCGGGTCAGTAAGAATTGAAGAAAATATTGTGTTTGAATTTCTTGCCTCCATAGTGGATGTCAAAGAGATTAGGGATTAGAGATTTGAGATAAAAGTGTTTGTTAAGTGAAGAAGGTGCATTTTTTCTAGCATTAGAATATATGTAATTTAGTCGGTTAAATCGTAGATTTCTTAAATGGAATTTCACAAAAATATTTTAATCTTTTATTACATACATTAATATTTAATCAAATTCAACAAAAATCCTCCATTTAATTTAATGGGGGCTTTAGAAAAAGATATTATTAAAGACACTGGGTGGAGAGCCCTAATTGGAAGAGCCACCGACGGCGGAGATGGCCGAGCACTTCTAGAATCTGCAAGAGCAAACGAGTTAGAAGACATGTTTGAAATGTTCCAATAGTAAAGATATTATTAAATGATTAGATTTTTTTCTATCTAAATATATCTTTAATGTTCGACAATTTTTTTCTATATTTATGAATTCATGTAAAGTCATGTGGAAAATTATATTTTGATATTTATTTTTAATTATTTCATTGAATGGGTGTCTCGCATAAGTTGTGAGAACATGGCTTCCATTGGTTGTCTTAGGAAGGATAAAAATCAATTATCGCGTGTTCATGCACTTCGTATTCCTCAACATTTTAATCATCAATGCCATTCCCAAAGTGAATACTTTGATATTCATCTACATGAAGAACATGAGTTAGATAAAGTAGAATATTTGGAAGTGGAACAAACAAAAAGAAACTTGAAAGAATATTCAAGTCTAAAGGGAAAACAACATTATCATGGGCTTATGTTGTAAAAGATTGTAATATTGTTTAAAGGATAAAGTGCTCTTGGTGTGAAAAATACAAGAGTAACTCCATTACAGTACCACCCTTCAAATTAGCGGTCTTCTTACCCATGTAAATTCAGAGTTTCATAAAATTATTTCACAATGTCTAGAAGGAGAAACCAATCAAAGTAGTATTCTAATAATCAAACATGTAGAGCTAATGTTAGATGCTAAGAAAGAGACGATCATCTCATTTATGGAAAATATGTATTTTATTGCTACACATGATTTACCGTTAAAACTATATAAACCAATTTATAACTTGAACAGTATCAAGACACTCCACACATACCACTAACATATGAACACTTTGCATATACAAATACAACATCTGGGAAAGGGTTTCTATAAATCGCTAAGAGGTATAAATTGGAAAAACATGAAATATGAAAATTTTTGTAGTCCATTTTACTTAATTTTAGTTGATGAAAGTATTGATTGGAATATGGAACAATATTTGATTATTTATAGTACATATTTCACAAATGAAGGTAAATGTTAATGTGTAATAAAAGTCATATGCGTCCTACAAACAAAGGATGGAACAGCTCAAGCTATGTATGATGTTGTGATCACTCTTTTAACAGAGATGAATTTATCCTTAATGAAGTTAGTTGGATTTGGATCTGATGGGGCGTCTTCCATGAGGGGAATTCGTGAAGGTTTGTCCACAAAGCTTCGTCGAGATGTTCCTCATTTATTAGATATTCATTGCATAGCTCATCGAGAAGCATTAGCAACAAATGATGCTTCATCTTATTTTCCAGAGTTGCAATTTATTGATAAATTTGCAAATAAAATATATTCATGGCTTGGAAAATCTGCTAAAAGACATGGAGCATTGAGAGAGTTGATGGAGTCATTTCAAATCAACAGGTTGGAAGTGTTACAAATTCATCAAATTAGGTGGCTTTCTAGAGGAAAGGTCATGGAAAGACTTGTCAAACTCATGTTTGCTAAATGCTGAAAAAATAAGAATTATAAGAGAGAAAAATATGATTTGACAACAATATTTCAAGTACAATTTTGCATCAATTTACTTATAGACACATGTTTATTGAATTAAAAGTTGAATACAAAATCCCAAAATGATCATGATAACAATACTTCCATTGACACTACTTTAGATATTATAGTTGACTATTTTTGAAGGAGATTTCAAAGAGGCATATTTGGGACAGGTATTGTACATATATCATCTTTTTAAGCAGAGCACAAGGAGGATCTCTTGAGTTTGCAGATGGAACATGTATGATACATGTACATGCATTGAGATTTGAGAGCTTGCCTAAGTCACAAAGATCAGGGACACTAGATGATTGCATTGAATTGAAATTTTTTTTTAGAAGTACGGTCTATATACAAGATTCACATATTTACCTATATTTAATGTTGCTAAAAATTTAAGTCATCATAATTATTATGAAGAGATGGATGAGATAAATAGTCAAACAAAAAGATGATTAACATGTTTATGTGAAAATTTTAGTATCAAATACTCATCTATTGTGAATACATTTAGATGTTTGGGTGAGATGTATGATTTTTTTGTAGTATATATAAATTGTATCCAAAAAACATATTTTCGGAGCATGGGATTTATGTGAAGGTGAACATGAATGGTTTGAAGGATTTCCATGTTTGATGCGGCTATGGCAGGCTATTCTTGTTATTCCAATGAACACAACAATATATGAACGATAGTTTTCAAAGTCAAATAGGATAAAAAATGATGATATTTTTTTTAACACATTGGATATGCTAATGTTTCTCTCTTTGTGCACCTCATGCTCTAAATGAGGTAGATCGGAATGCTATTTATGATAGATGGAAGCCTATAAAAGCTCGTCTTTGCCACTAGACAAATAACTGGTGAGTTTATGGAGCCTTCTAAATATAAAACATGTTCATTGAAGTTCTATTCAAAATACTTAAAGAAGACTTGTCATGAACATTTGACTTGGTTTGAATAGAGGTCCAAATGTTCAACATATTGTCTTATAATTATGACTTGCATCTCAATCCATATTAGGATATTTTCCTTTTGTAGGGGAGCATAGAAAATGTGTTAGTGATATGTTTTCCACATTTGAAGTGAGCTTGAGAAATGTTTCGTTGTAGATAACATAAAGGTCGTGGTGCCTTGATGTTATGCTTAGTACAATTTATTAGATGAAACATGACAAACTAGTATACACCTAGTTAGCTTTGTTCACATGATTAGCAGGACAAAATTTGAGTAGAAGAACCTTGTTGTATTATCATGTTTTTTGGTCACATTATGGGTGTTAAATTTTTACTTTCTCACTTTATAACCAAATGGATTATATTTGCAAATGGTTATTGCTACTCCAATGTTGAGGGGATTTAATTTTGATCTTTTTGATAGAGCTCCGCCCATAATTGAATGTGCATATGCATATATCTTGTTCATTACATGATTATATGAAATGGAATTTATTACATTTTAAGTGGAGATACTCTTCTTAGACATGATTGATGTAAACTAGTATATTTGGCACCTAGGTTGATGTTCTTAATTTTTATAATATCATTCAAAATAAATTAGTAAAATGATTCTTAGATTTTTTGATGTGTGTTCTTGATTTAGTCTTGTCATATAAAGTGTAAAATATTTATGTTATTTTTCTTCATAAAAGGACTTGTCCAAGATTTGCCCTTCACAATGAAATTCAGAATAGCCCTTCAAATTTGATCACTAATACTCATCATACAAAGAAATGAATAATTACAAACAATACAAAACCATTAAACCTTACAAAAATTGCAGACATCCAAAATCATACCATTTGGTTCTCAATATATGTATACTTACTTAGAAGTTGATAATTTCATAAGTTCAAAGAATTAAATCATGTCTCTAGATATCTTCCAAATGATTTAGGGAACCCCACATTAAAGCAAAACCACTCTGCAAATATAGTAACATATGAAAACTTGCACCCTAGTGTTTTTAGTTAATGATGTAATTTTGGAATTCAAGGCACTTTTGACTTTGATAGCTGCAAAGTTAAAATTGAAGATTGCCAAAAACAGAAAAATTTAACAAAAAAATTCAATGTGGAAATATGTAAACTTGAAATTTACTATTACGTAAAGGGCATAAGTCTGTTGAGGATTTTTGGCGGTGCATTGGCCATTAATATGTGGAAGCCAATAATAACAAATTGTGCTACCAAAATATGCGGTAAAAGGCGTGATACAAATGCATGATGAAGCTTCAACGTAATGCTTTTTTAATTATCAAGTTGTCCATTTATTTAAAATTTTAAACTAGTCCGTAACATCAAGAGGAAGGGTTTTAAGAAAGAGACTGAAACTTTAATAAACCCATCACACATTCATTCTCATTCCGTATGATACTTTCAAGGAAATTCTATTCATTTTGTGAAATTATCTTCAAACTCGGCCATGCAAACTTCAAAATTTTTCCATTGACCAAACATATTTTTAGAACCCATAACATATACTTTCATCTTCTAAGAATAAAATAAAAAAACATTAAACTCAAGTCTAAAGATATTCAATTTCAAAACGAAAAATAGATGAAAACATTAACCAGTTTCTATACACACCTCAAACAATAGTCATACGTAGTTCGATTCCGTAAAGCAAATCATTCGTTAGCATTCAAATATTACATGTACTCATAGGAAGGGATCCAAATTCCTCACCTCAAATGCTGTAAATAAAATTCCTAAGCTAGGGCCAAATATATACCGAAATATGGGATACAACTTTAACAGGAAACCGAACTTTGCATGGTGGATAATATGAGGAAATTCCACAAATTTCTCAAACCCAACTTAGCAGAGTAAATCCTCCATAGAAGGCTTCCAAATAGAAATGGAAGATAAACAAAGGAGAAAAGATTAAATACTCCGCATAAGAATGTCAAACTGAAATGACATATAAAAAGGAGAAAAACAATAAAACACAAGAAAACAATGCCTTGATGAGCAATGAATGGCATTAACACTCCCAACGTACCAAAGGGTAGGTAATATCATCCATAGGACCACTTGAACTCCACATTTACTCCCTGAATCTCAAGTACAATTGTTGCAATGGCATATTGGACATTACATACCAATATTGATCTACAACTAGCACTTGCTGACTGAAAGGAGGTGCAATGGTCACACCGATAGCAAAAATGAGGACCTATAGAGTCAACAAAGCAATTCTAAGATGCACTAAAGAGGCATATCCAACTTGGGTAATAAGACATGTATCAAGAGGCAATTGTAGAGGATATTTTTAGATTTTTGAACAATTCTATGTAATCTCTATATTTAGTGCTTGTTCTTAGGATTTCAGCATTATTATGACTTCATTAGATGGTCCAATCAAGTGGGGCGATCAGACACATTTGAATGACATTAGAGCCATCATGTTCGGTTTTGGGGATTTTTCTAGTGACGGTTAAGTAACCGCCGCTCACGTGTAGAGCGGAGGGTTGCGCAACCGTGATGACCACAACCATTGGCAGCGTTCATAGCGGCGGTCCCGTCATTCGGCTCTATAGCTCGGGAATTCATATAATTACGAATGTTTGGGCTTCCAAATTTCGTTTCGCTTTTCGCGCATCCTTAGGTGGAAAACTATAAATACAAGCATTGTGAAGAGTTTGGGCAAGTGATTTTGGGTGAATTCAGTTGTGAGTAGAGTTGAAGAGTTGTTTTCTTCTCTTATTTGTTCATGGTGAAGAGTTCTTATGTGTTGGAGAAATTGTGAGCAAGTAGATACAATTAGGAAGTGTATTCAACTTTCTTAAAGGCCTAATTTGGCAGTACTTTGTATCATTTTGAGATTACATAGTGAAGGGGAGCTAATTTTCTCACCCAGCTGGAGTTTTCCCACATCGGGTTTCTCCAAGATAAATCTTGTCTCATTCTTGTCTTTGTTTCTCTGTTATTTCAATCTAATTGTGTGAATAATTTACACGTTAGTTTGGTTAAAAAGAACTTAAGCAATTTCCATTCAATTGTCACTAAGAAAGGATTTGTTTAGTGTTTTAAGAGGCAGTTTACGGATCAGATTGGTATCAGAGCTGGTTAGATTTTAGTTTTTGTGTGGTTAACTTGTGTTGAGATTGCAGTTAGATGCCCCTTACCCAAAATGGAAAAGAAAGCGGTGAAGGTAGCCTTGATTCCCTTTGAAGCAGATATTTCTACAAGAAGTGGAAGCAAGGAATTTATGAGATGGCTCGAAGAGTTGATGCAGAAGATAATGGTGAAGAACGTTTCTACAAGTTGGAGGAGAATGTGGAAAATATGTCCAAAGATGTGGGCAACATTTTATGTCCTTGGGGAAATTGGAGTCCATCATGGGATTGCTCATGGAGAAGCTTGGTGTTTTGAAAGAGACCTGAAAGACCATGAAGAAGAGGTTCATGAAGAAGAACCATCCCATGCCATTCCCACCTCCTCCGTTCAAAGTAGAGGCAAAGATAGAGATTCAGCCTTATGATGGAGACGTGAATGTCGAGAAGCTAGACCATTGGCTAGCTCAACTTGAGGTATATTTCAGCTTACATCAAATTAATGAAAGTCAACAGATTTCCTTTGCTCGGTTAAAATTAACCAATCATGCTTTGACTTGGTTTGAAAGTTATGTACATTCTTTGGTTATGAAGAAGCTTCCTCTATTACTAGATGGGATACTTTTAAGAAACTAATAAAAAATAGTTCTATCCTATTTGTTATGAGGAAGAGAGGTCCATGTATTAGTAGTATCTTAGGTAGAAACAAGGCCAGATGGTGCAGGAGTACATGAGTGAGTTCAAAAGAAAGCTATTCAGATGGGAAAGGATGTGGCAGACAGGACTTGTTGATGAAATACATTGGTGGAATCCATAGCCACTTGAGGAGACTCATCCTTTTGGCCAAGCCGAGGATGTAGATGAGGCTTGTACGCAAGCTCACTACTTAGAGATGGACAAGAAGAAGAGTCTACCTCTCAACAAGCTTCAACAAAACAAAGTGACACCAAGCAAAAGGATAAAGGAAAGGAAAGGGTAAGAAAAATATACTTCTATTTCTAAAAAGGATACTAAAATTCATTATGGGCATTGTGATGTTGACACTCATTCCGAGGAAAAATGTTGGAAGCTCCACCTAGAATTACATCCCTTCAAAAACAAGAAGAATAAAAGAAGCCATGGCTGCCTCTAAGGGAGGAAGTATTTTGCAAGTGAAGAGGTGGATGAGACTATGTGTTGTGCCTCCATCCGCAGAGAGGTATGTTTGGGTAGTAACATGTTGCTCAAGAGAATGAATTAACAAAGCTTTTTCATTTAAAAATTCAAGTAAAGAAAACTAAGGTGGATGCTCTTTTTGATACATGTTCTCAAGATAATTTGATTAGTAAAGAGTTAGTGGACTGAAAGTTGAAAAACTTACAATCACCCAGTCCGTATTCTTGGGTTGGGTAAAGAAAGGTGTAGACATCAAGGTTACTAAGCAATGTAAGATCACTTTTGGTATTGATAAAAAGTTTATTGATGAAGTTACTGTGGATGTTGTTCCCCTTGATGTGTGTGGTGTAGTATTTGACATCCCATATTTGTATATTAGGGATGTTATCTTTGTGAGGAGAGCCAACCAGTACTACTTGGTAAAGGATGGTAAGAGCTACATCATTTCAACCTATTCAGGAGATTCAAAGATATCTTTGGTAAGTTCAGTGAATCCCGGAAACTTATTAATGCTAGTGGTAAATTTGCATTACTTATTTTGAGGGATATGCCAGATGATGAGTTATTACATCTAAAACCACTTGTAGCATGTTTTCTAATAAAGAGCAAACACATATAACAAAGTTGGTTCAGCAATTCAAAGAAGTTTTTCGAGAACCTGGCTGCCCCTCTAGGGAAATTGAGCATGAGATCCATTTGCTACCCGATAGTCACTTCTAAACTTGGGATTATACATGCAATATTTGAAAGATGCCAATGAGGTAAAACAACAATTACAGTCTTTGATTAAACAAGGTATAATCCATCCTAGCACTTCTCCATGTGGTTCTCCTATTGTTTTAGTACCTAAGAAAGATGGTTCATGGAGAATGTGTGTTGATTATAGAGCTTTAAATAAAATAACCATCAAGAATAGGTACCCTCTTCCTCGCATTGATGATTTATTAGATCAGTTACACATGCTAAATATTTTACTAAGCTTGATTTGAAGTCTGGATATCATCAAGTGTGGATCAAGGAAGAGGACATCTGGAAGACAACATTCAAGACTAGGCAAGGGTTATATGAATGGTTGGTATTACCGTTCGGGTTATGTAATGCACTAGCTACCTTCATGAGGTTGATGAATGAGGTAATGAGGTCATTTATTGATTCCTTTGTTATTGTGTACTTGGATGACATTCTAGGTTTTTCAAGAACTTTTGAGGAACATATTGATCATTTGCGTCAAGTTTTGCAAGTTCTTAAGGAGAACGACTTGTATTGAATGAAAAGAAATGTGATTTTGCACAACAGTCACTTGTCTTTTTGGGACATGTGGTTGGAGATGGGGAGTTGAGAATTGATCCGGCTAAGATAGAGGCCATTTAGAAGTGGCCCTACTTCTTTGACAGAGACTAGGAGTTTTGTTGGAGCAATTCAAGTATTTGCGGAAGTTCATTAAGAACTTCTCTTCCATAGCAATGCCACTACATTCAGTGACAACAGGGGGTAAGACATTTGATTGGGGTAAAAAAATAAGACTTCTTTTGAATCTTTTAAATATAAAATTAGTCATGCTCTAGTTTTGGCCTTACCTAACTTACAGCTCCTTGAAGTGGAAACCGATGCCAGTGACTATGCCATGGGGTTGTCCTACTTCAGGGAGGTAGGTCGGTATGTTATCACTCTGAGTTGTTTCATGGTGTAATTCTGAATTATTGTACTTATGACAAAGAATTGTATGCTCTTGTTCAAGAAGACAAAAATGGAAACATTATCTCATGGGTAAGGAAACTATTATTCATATGGATCACCAACCTCTCCAATATTTGCAAGCTCAAAGTAAACTTCAACAGGTAGACATTATAAATGGATGGGTTTTTTTACAACAATTTCATTTGGTTATTAAATATAAGAAAGGTGTGACTAACAAATTAGCTGACATGTTATCTAGACCTCCTTTGATTTCAAGTTGTGGGCATGTTAACTCTTCTTGATCCTTTTTGTGTGAAGCATATCAAGAAGGCTATGAGCAAGGATCCAAATTTTATAGAGATATTTCAGTAGAAACCTCCAAGTGAGGATTTGCACCTAGAGGAGAATATTATTTCTAGGATGGTTTTTGCTCTACAAGAATGAGAAACTTTGTGTGCCTAAGGAGGGAAAGAGTGCAGTTGATGAGAGAAGCACACACTTCCATGGTAGTTGGTCACTTTGGTGTGACAAAGACTATAACACACTTACAAAGGTATGTTTATTGGCCAAACATGCAAGTAAAGTTTCTAAATTCATTAGGGGTTGTGTTTTATGTAGTAAAGCCTAATAATAGGAAGTTGGGATTATATATGTTGTTACCAGTTCCTTCCCGACCATGGGAGAGTATCTCCATGGATTTTGTGGGCGGTTTTCCTACCTCAAAAAAGGTCATGATTACATTTTTGTGATAGTAGATCAATTTAGTAAGATGTGTATTCTTATTCCTTGCAAAAAGACCATTAAGGCCAGTTATGTAGATGAATTATTTTTTTGCTAATGTGTGGGTTCACTTTGGTTTGCCTAGCTCTATTGTGTTAGATAGGGACTCACGGTTTGTAGGAAAGTTTTGGTCTACTTTGTGGGAAAAGATGGATATGAAGCTGAAAAGATCTACCACCTTTCATCCACACATCGATGGGAAAACGGAGGTGGTGAATCACACTTTGGTCCAGCTCTTGAGAGGGTATAACAGGAAACATCCGAGGACCTGGGATGAGAACTTGACATATATCCAACATTCTTATAATAGGGTAGTTCATGCTTCAACTAGTAAAACTCCTTTTGAAACATGTTTTGGTTATTTTCCTAAGAGTGTTTTTGATGTTGTTTTAAGATTACCATATAGAAATGATGGGAAAGTGGAATCAAAGGTCCACAAGGATGAGAAATTCATTGAGAAAATTCAGCAAATACACCTTCAGGTACAAAGAGGTTGATAGAGTCACATGCCAAGTACAAAAGCACAACATGATCAACATAGAACTGAGCATTCTTTCCTTGTTATGGAGACAGGTATGGTTGTATTTGAGCCGGGATAGACTACAGGGGAAAGCAAAGAAACTCAAACCTCTTTGGTATGGCCCATTTGAGATTCTGGAACAAGTGGGTAAGAATGCTTTTCGCTTGGATTTTCCTCCTTATATGAAGATTTATTCCATTGTAAATGTTGAGAACTTACGTCTTTTTGAGCCTTCCATGTTGGATGATGAAGAAGGGGGAGTATTGCTTCCATCTATTGAAGACCTCACCCTAGATAGTCAATTGGAATTAGAGGAAGACATGGTTTTCTAGCGGAAAGAAAGGAAACAGTAGAGAGGAGTGCAAGATAGGTGGTTGATTGGATTGAAAGGACAGTTACCTACCAAAGCCAAGTGGTATTCCAAGAGAAGACGTGGGGAAGAAATTTCCTCACCTCATCAGTCTTTGAAGCTTTTAGGGACTTAAAAGCCTCAAATTGGGGAGGTATGATCCAAAAACGGATCTATAAATATCCAATTCTATGTAATCTCTATATTTAGTGCTTGCTCTTTAGTTTTCAACATTATTATGACTTCGTTGGATGGTCCAGTCAGGTGGGGGTGATCCGGACACCTTTGAATGACATTCAAGCCATCACAATTTAGTTTTGGGATTTTTTCTAGTGACGATTTGTGACCACCTTGGCGGTTACCGCATCACTTTGTGTAGAGCAGTGTGACAAGCATTTGTGATTAAACTACCACCAATCTACAACGGTCTAAGCGGCGTTATGTGTGATTCGGTTCTTTAGCTCGGGAATTCAAACAGTTACAAATGTTTGGGATTCCAGTCGGTTCATTTAGCTTTTCCATGCATCCCTGGGCTGGAAAACTATAAATACAAACATGGTGAAGAGTTTGGGCAAGTGATTTTGGGTGAATTTAGTTGTGAGTAGAGTTGAAGAGTTGTTTTCTTCTCTTATTTGTTCATGGTGAAGAGTTCTTATGTGTTGGAGAAATTGTGAGCAAGTAGATACAATTAGGAAGTGTATTCAACTTTCTTAAAGGCTAGTTTGGTAGTACATTGTATCATTTGAGTTTACATAGTGAAGGGGGGCTAATTTGCTCACCCATTGGAGTTTTCCCGCATCAAGTTTCTCGGGATAAATCTTGTCTCATTCTTGTCTTTGTTTCTTTGTTATTTCAATCTAATTGTGTGAAAAATCTGCACGTTAGTTTGGTTAAAAAGAACTTAAGCAATTTCCATTCAATTGTCGCTAAGAAAGGATTTGTTTAGTGTTTGAAGAGGCAATTTACGGATGATGCACAAAAGAGGCATATCCAACTTAATTAGTAAGGCAATATACATACCAATCATGCAACCAATCAACCATTATGGGTAATAAGGCAACAAACATACTTTTCTTGCAACCAATCAATCATTATGTTAGTGAGAGGGCCACTTCCATTGCGGCTTCACCCCTATTAGCATAAAGATAATGATTTATCGAGATTTATATGTTGTCGTGGACCAAGCCAACCAACCAATGCAAGATATTTTCTGATTAAATGTGGATGTTTAGATTCATAGAAGCAATTCCAAGATGCACTAAAGTGGAATATCCAACCTGGGTAATAAGGCATGTATTAAGAGGCGATTGTGGAGGATGTTTTTTGATTTTTTGAAACCACAAAGGAGGAGAGGGGAAGGCCAAGCAAGCAAACATACTCATCCCACAATCAGTTTTTTTATTTATCTTGCTTACGGGGTATTGAGTCGTCTTGTAGCGTTGGGGAAGAGTGCCCACCATTGGGGATACAACTATACCCATTATATACACACTATCAATGCTAATGATGTTGGAGAGCCACCAATAGTAGTATTTCGAGCCTTATATCTACTAAGCATTTAATAACAGTAAAAAAACTTGACAAAGCTCACACTCCCGATTTTTTATTCTAAGTAAGCGTGAATCAGCTCTAAACGAGGAGGTTGCATCCTTTTTTTGGTCTTTGCTAAGAAGGTGCGAAGAAAGTGGCATTTTGAGAGCGATGGAATTTGGGACTCACACCCTAGACCACATTTAGGTTTAAGACCGTGTGTGTTTTTGTGGCAACAGTCCAGGGAAGAATGACAGCTATCAAATTGCCGCAGTAGAATTTGCAGGGGAACTAGTGCGAAGGGGAAAAGAACCAGATATATTAAAAGAGAAACAAACAAAACTAGTCATTCAAATGACATCTAAAGTGCCTCTTCCATACCTAATTCTTTCCTCATTGTCTTAAATCTTGCAGTCTAACAAAACGCAGAGTATTTATATTACAAGGCATCCCACACCTATTTTTCTTGTTTTTCCTAACTCTCTTATCTTCTTTTTTTTAGTTTTAATTTTACAACTTTTTAATTGATCTTTCTTGCAGGGAATTAATTGATTTATTAGTAGAGAGAGTACCACCAAAAAAACAGAGGGAGTTTCACTTCTTTGCAGCATTGTGATGCAGGAGCATCATTGATGCTAGATGATTAGGTGTGTCAATGGTCTAGGCATGAAGTCAGGAGTGTTTTCCCTCCATATTAGAGTGTTCAAATTCAAATATATAAGTAACTAGGTTTGTAAGAATGGATATGCTGGTAAAGAGTGAGTTTGACTAGATAAGGTGGATATATGCCAAATAAGGCCATGTAGGCCATAAAAGTATGTAAGATTTGTCTTCATACGTGTTCATAGGTTGTTATAGGTGATTTGATTAGGTTTCAAGTTTAGATTATTGTGGAGTCAAAAATAGTGGTGGTTGCACCATTTTAGGAGTTGTTTTTGATGCTAGTATGAGAAAACCTCAAAGAGGAGAGAAATGGGACATGTAAAAAGAGATATATCATGATGTAACAGCAGGCTTAAGCCACAAATAAGAGAAAAATATTGAATTTGCAGGAGTTGATCTCGATTTCTCATGTTTTTGCAATTTACTCAAGACTGAGTGTGGATCTCTCCTCAGACCGAGAACATAAATGTTGACAGTAGGCTTAGAAGGAGTTTCATAGGACTGTGAAAGCTTGAAAAGATGAGCAGATAGGAGGGGAGCAACATATAATTTTTCCAAGCCATGAAACTATTCCAATTTACCTGTAGCTCAATTTGTTTGCTCGCGGGCCCTAACTAGGGCATCACGGTATAAGAATTTTATTCATCAAAAACTCATGAAATTTAGACATCATCTCTGTCCTGGGGTATGTAGAAGTGTGCAAATTTTCAGAGTCTAGATCGCACGTGTGAAGGTGATTTGGATGACTGTGTTGTGTAACAGTGCCCAGAACTAGGGTAATATGAAGTGCATGCAAGTGCTGCTTGATGAATCAAGGCTCTAAACTCTTAAAGGAGCATCTTATAAGCATTACAGACATGGTCACAACATGTTCCAGGTAAGATTATCATCAGAACTACCCACTGTCATAAATAGAGTTAGAGAGACCTAATTAGCCTATTGCAAGGGTTTAGCATCTTCACCTCAGTACAAAGGACCTAGACAAACTTTAAAGGTATGGTTGAGGATCCAATCATGGACATCTGAATCACCAACTTGTTTTGGAGATTGCACATTTAGTTCTTGATACTTGAATATTTACCTTTGAGAAGGGCTAGTAACCTCATAAGGCTATTCTTGGGATCTATGTTAGTTGACAGAATAAGGAAAGAACTGACGATCTAACATCTTGTGTCTGGTAGAATGGAAGATATAAGGCAGGTTATGAATGATGGAGACCATGGAGGAAAGGCTTTGGCATAATGGAGTCATGAACAGTCTCATTAGTGTATAGGGAGATCAAGAACGAGTAAGCCATATGAAGAGACACTTGGGTTGTGAAGAAATTACATGAAAAGTACATGAATTATGGTGGAAGCAATATGAAATCAGGAAGGTGTTGGTCTTATGTTGAAGTCACAAGCATATTAGTTTTACTTAGTGAATACCACTCAAGGAGCATAGTTATAAGTAGAGTGGAATGTGCATGAGGTGCCAAAGGGTAGCTTGAGATAAGTATGATGTATGGAGTGTCAAGAGAATGGATTCCTCACAGTGATGCAGGACTTAAGAAGATTGAGCTTCCTAGGTATAAGCCTTAAGGTAAAGAACAAAGCTAGGACACAATAGAACAAGCTATTGTTTGACGAAAAGAGACATTTTGCTAATTGAATTCAAAGAGACAATTTGAAGTTTGTAAGATCCTCTACACCACATTGCTTCAAAAAGTGTTAAAGCCTCATCAAGAACACCATTTTGTGCATATCCTGCAATCATAACAATCCATGAAACCACATTGTTTTGAGGTATTTTGTCAAACAGTTCCCTTACCTTGTATATGTTTGCATATTTTACATACATATCTATAACTATGGCATCTAACGAAAATCTACTTTCCATATAATTTGCAGTATGTCCATACCCTGCTTTTAAAATCCCATTTTGGCATAGGCTGAGAGTATTTCAGCAAAGGTTGTGGAGTCTAGCTTTACACCTTCAAATTACATTTGCCTCAAAGTTTCCAAAGCTTTTTCAATAAACCCATTTTTGTGTGTGCCCTCCCATTATAGCAGTCCATGAGACCACATTTCTGAGGCATTTGTCAAATAGGTCTCGTGCCTTGTGTGTTGAAATCACTGCATTCCATGAGATGACATCTCTTTGAGGCATTTTGTCAAACAGTTCACATGCCTTGTATATACTTCCACATTTTTCATTCATATCAACTGGGCATTCCAAAATGCAGCATTTTTCAAAATCCCTTTTCTATGATTCTCTGATGAATGCCCGCACCGAGTTTTAAAGCTCCCATTTTGGCACAGGGTAAGAGCATTTGTGCAAGCCTATATTTACATATTGCTTTGATGATGTATGTGCCCTGCTCTCAAGAGGATGCCAACACAAGTTGTGGAGTCTGGCTTGACACTGCCAGCCAAGCTGCTGGCCTAGCTCGCTCCCAACACTACCAAAAACTAACCCCAAGCAGAGATGCAAATCTTTTGCTTCACACGAACCACAAGTTTGGAAGGAGAAAAAAGAGGAAAAACAAAATTTGAAGAGCGTCAGCCCTGTTACAAACCCGAGCTCCTTGTAGGCTACTACAGTGGCCATGCTATTGACTACAAATGGGCAGTCATCCAAAGAACAACCTCCACCCATGGCGTTATAAGTTAAAAGACATGTCACAGGTCTGATAAGAGGGCAGATGAATGAGTGAGCTTTCCACAGAGCTCCCGCCGAGCTTGTCATTGAGCTTCTCACTGAGCAACTTGTCCAGCTCCCTCGCCAACATGCCCACCGAAAGCAAAGCTCAGGTGCCAATTTTTTGTCTCACACAAAGCACAAGGAAGGAGCATGTAGATGGGGTACCATTTCAAAACATATAAGCCCCATTCACAGGGCAAGTTCCTTGCAGGCTAGCTACTATGCTGGCCTGCATGTGAAGGAGCCCAAAAGGGTTTGTATCCTGCCCAGGCCATAGGGGCTTGGCATGAGTGGCGGCATCACTGCAAAAGGCTGCGCCAGTTTCAGTTTTGACAGGCAAAAGAGTTTCAGAACCATTGCCAGTATGGTGCGTTGTATTTTCCTGCTAAAAACATGAAAACGGGTAAACAGTCATCAAACTTAAATGCTGCTGACGTGGTTTTCTGGTGACAAAATTTTCCAGTGTCAGACAGTTTTCCAGGACTGACTACCAGAGCATTGTTTCTCACGTAATATAGCCTAATGGCTAAATATAAAGAGGGTGAACAGGTGACATCAATCCATTTATTTACAATAAGAAATTATGATGGAGAATCCAACGACATTTTGTCACATAACAATGAAAAAGGGTTTGAAGGTTTACTATGAATAAAATTAATTTTAACCTGACTGTATTGTAAATCCAAGCACATGCCAAGGGAAAAGCATGAATCTGCAATAATAATACAAAAGGTGAAAAGAATAGTACTTCTGTTAGGTGAAGACGAAATTTTGTCACATAACAATAGAAAAAGGATTTGAAGGTTTTACTATGAATAAGATCAGATATAATATGACTGCATTGTAAATCCAAGCACATGCCAAGGGAAAAGAATGAATCGGCAAGTATAATACAAAAATGAAAAAAGAATATTTCTGTGAGTGGAGTGGAACTGGCGGCAGAAGAAGGGGATAACTCAAATCAGCATTTCATCCAATAAAAATTTAAGAAATTAAATTCTAAAATCTATAGAATGTAAATAATATTTTAAACATATTTCATGCCAAAACTATATCCTAGAAAAATAATACTAACATATGATTGGTCCAAGCTAAAATATTATTTAAGCAAAGTGAATCCATTAGTAACTCCCTGTACCAAGGACAACAAATAGAAGTGATAATGACAATTTTCCAACCAAAAAAATCATCATAAGCCAAACAAAGAGAGGCTAGACAATTTGCTTGAGTTATTGATACCACAACAAAATTTGGAGGAATTGGTACCTCCAAATTGATTACCTTATCCTCAAAATGAATATTGAAATCATCATATCAACCATAGAAAAATGCTGAATACACCGTACATGATAATTTTGTAGTTAAAATTAGGCTTTTGCAACCAATATAGCACACAGAAACACTACAGAGTGAAGTTATGGAATGCACTGCATATTTGTTTCAGCTGTCTTAGTTTCTTTTTGAATTCTTCAGTTTCAGCATCATTATTCTCCTCTATCCAATTGATTGTTGTTTTTGTAATTTTCTCAACCTTGTCTACATTTGCAGCACTAATAGCCCCTGTGACCCTCTTTTCTCTTGCTTTATTTCTCTCTTCATAAACAAAGTTCTCCAATGCCTGTCTGGCTTGGTGCTTGAAAGCAGCTTGTTCATCTTCAGCTCTGTATCTTTCTGCATCAAACTTCATTCTATGGATTTCATCCTCGCTCAGACGACAATTGTCCCTACTAATTGTTATGCTCTTAACACCCGCTGTTCTGTTCTCTGCTGAAACCTTCAAAATACCATTTGCATCTATTTGGAAGCACTCCTCCACTGTCTCCTCTCCTCTGGGAGCCGCTCGGATTCCGCTCAAAACAAATGTTCCCAGAAAATTATTATCTGTTACCCTAGTCCTCTCACCTTCATACACATTGATATTTACCAAGGTCTGATAGTCTCGAGAAGGTATATAATTCCGAACCTTCATGACCGGAATTGGAGTATTTTTGGAATTATCACACTCATTATATTTCCTTCCAAAGCAACACCAAGGCTCAAAGGCGTAACATCAGAGAGGATTACATCTGACCGTTGGCCAGTTAATACAGCAGCCTGAACAGCTGCTCCATAAGCCACAGCTTCGTCTTGATTGATACTTCTGCACAGCTTCTCCTCACCAAAGAAATCTGCAAGCAATTGCTGCAGTTTTGGAATCCTGGTAGAACCTCCAACCAAAACAACCTCATCAACTTTTTCTTTTTCTGTCTTGGCATCTGATAAACATTGTTGGACTCCATCCATGCACTTATTGAAGAGATCGTAATTAAGATCCTCAAACTTGGCTCTGCTGATTTTGGAATAAAAGTCAATACCTTCAAACAGACAATCAATCTCAATAGCAGTTTCTGTAGCAGCAGAAAGGTTTCTTTTTCGCTTTTCGCAGCTCGCACGAAGCCTGCGAAGTGCTTTGGCATGCCGGGTAATCTCCTTTTATTCTTCCGTTGAAACTCTTTGACAAAATGATTAAGCAATCTGTTATCAAAATCTTCCCCACCCAAATGTGTGTCCCCTCCAACTGCTCTCACTTCAAAGGATCCCCTTTTGATGGCAATCACAGAGACATCGAAAGTACCCCTCCAACATCAAAAACAAGGATATTCTTACCAGTGGGAGAAGAGTATGTCCTGGTATCCAACCCATAAGCTATGGCTGCAGCATTTGGTTCGTTGAGAAGTTGCAATACATTAAGCCCTGCCAAGTTGGCTGCATCCATTGTAGCTTGTCTCTGAGAATCATTGAAATAAGCAGGCACGGTGATTACAGCATTGTTTGCTTTAAAACCAAGGAATGTTTTGGCAACCTCTTTCATCTTGAACAACACCATGGCTGAAATTTCTTGGGCTGCAAAAGTTTTAGCCTTGCCTCTGTAAGTTACCTGTATCCCCGGCTTCATAGTATTTCCTTGTACAACAGTGAAAGGCCAATAGGATTTATCGCTTTGTACTTCAGGGTCAGAAAACCTTCTTCCCATCAACCTTTTGACATCGAAGATGGTATTCTGGGGATTGGATGCTATTTGATTCTTGGCACCATCTCCTACCAGTCTTTCCTTGTCAGTGAAGGCCACCATAGATGGAGTGGTTCTATTACCTTGGTCATTTGTGATGATTTCAACTTTGTCAAAATGCCAAACTCCTACACAACTATAGGTTGTACCCAGATCAATGCCAATAGCTTTAGCTGTGGTCATATCTGCGCTTTCCCAAAATAATGTTGTTTTAAAAATTGTGGGGATGCGCAGAACGATTTACAGGAAAACACTTATTAAAGATGGTGGTACGATCGATTCTTATTACAGTCTCTTCATCTTCCAGGCCCATCTAATATGTTTTATTTATGCATTTATTGTTGCTAAATTATTTCTGTTACATATTTTTTGTATGCTCTATGTAACCGATAGGCATTTTTTAACTATGATAAAAGTTAAGCCAGCGAAAAAAGAAAAAAGAAAAGAAAAAACAAGGTCTTCTAAAATCGCTAGCCCAACAAAAAAGTTTCTACTTATTGTTGACATTTTCTCAAACAGTTGATATGAAAGAAATCAAAACCAGGGCATTCAACTGTGTTTTTCTTGTTGGCATTTTGTCAAACATTTTGCATTCAAACTTAAAAACACGGCTTTAAACTATTAAAGTTTTCAATTTTCAGTGCAATTTTCAATTACTGTTCAGAAAAAACAAGGCGTACCAGAAAAAAACTACAAACTCGTTGACAATTCCTAACCTGCAGAACTTCGAACAGCTGTGTAAAACAGATCAAGTAAATTTGAGGATTCGCGAAGTTCCAAACCCCACAGCAACGAAAATCGAAAGCCGCACACAAATTCTGAAATCAGAGAAGCCAATGAAATATTTAATTCATTTTCACGTTGAGGATTTATAATTTCTCAAAATCTCATTATTATATTTTTATTTAGAAAATTGTATGTGAGTTTTTTCTATCTACATTGTTGATCATTTCCAAAAGTTTCAAATGATGTTCATTTATTAAAATAAAAGAGTTAAGGGGGTAAGTCATTTGAAACAAGAGCCGCAAGGCGGCCAGTTCCTGCCATGTATGCTGCAAGTAGTTTGATATAAATTTGATTAATTGGTTAGATGATTTATTGCTTAAGAGTTGGAAGAAGTTTGATAATTTCATGTCTGCATGTTGATGTCTACAAGTACAAATCCTAGAAAAACTGATGCAAATCAGATATAGGAAAGCTTTCTTCCTCTGAAGACGTAGAAGTTGATCCTGTCATGAAAAGTTAAAAAAAACAAATTAAGAGATCTTGACTCATACTTGGAGCCCATGGAGGAATGTTTATAAAACAACATTCACCAAAGAAGACCTGAAAACAACAACTAAAGTGCGTCAATAAGAAATGACTGAAGTAAGACTGTAAAAGAGAATAAAATAAAGCTAAAAGCTAAAATACCAAGTATAGAGCTCATGATCTAGCTCCAGATTGCTCCAAGCCAGAACATTACCAAAAAGTTGTAGATCACAGGCCAGATGTTAATCATGTCTATATAATGCCAACATAGCAAAGGGAAACTTTTCCAAAATATGGCAGAGAGGAAGAAGAATACATTGCAGAAGACAAAAGTGAAGCAAAAACTACTACTTCACAACCAAGCTAATACTTTCACTGCACAAAAATAATAATAATAGTACATAATTGTATTCTCTGATGTATTCTTTATAGCTATTTAGTCATGGTTTTATGCAAAGAATTCCACTTTATACATTGATTCGAGATTGTGCAATATGGTGACATGACGATAAATTGGACTCGAAGATAACCTTGGGGCAGTTTTGAGAAGAACATATATCTTCCAACTCCCTGGATACTCTCGACAAATGCATTAAGTTTAGGGCTAATTACATCCAAGTGCACTTAATCTACACTGGTAAATGACCCTTGGGAAGTTCTTAAATTAGGCTTGTATAGGAGGCTGGGGCACTTTTGAGAAGACCAGAGATTGTTTCTGTAGCTACGCTATCCAAATGTGATTAAATTAGACTTGTCAATGACCGTGGTGAAGTTTTCAGAAAAATGTAGCCTGATTCCCTAGCTATACTTTTGGACTAATTGCATCTAAATGCACTGACTCTGGGTATCCTGGGTAACTTCTGTTTAGAACAAAGACTGATTCCTTAGCTAAACTAACCAAGTGTTTTTAAATTAAATGTTCACAGCCAATTGCACTTGAATTAGAATTGTAGATAACCCTGGGGCTGTCTGGAGAAGAAATATAGATCACTCACTAGCTAAATGCATTTAATTTATGTATGACTAATTACATCCAAATGCATGCTTGCAAATGACCCTAGAGAAGCTCTTATACTAGATTTGTAGATGACGCCCAGCTTTGGAGAAGAACAGAGACATTCTAGAGCTATACTGGCCAAATGTGCTTAAATTACATTCCTAAATATCCCTGGGGCAGTTTTGAGAAGAACCTAGTTTGATTTTCTAACTATGGCATTTAAATTAGATCGATAGCATGCAAATGCACTTAGAATTAGACCTGGATGCAAGCCTGGGGAAGTTCATAAATTAGATTTGTAGATGAGCCTGGGGAAGGTCTGAGAAGAACACAGACTGATTCTCTGGCTACTCTAGCCAAGTGCGATTAAATTTGACTTGTAGCTAACCCTAGGGAAGTCGTGCAGAGAAGAGCGTCCAATTCCCTAACTACACTAGTGTAATGTATATAATTCAGATTAATTAGATTGAAATGTACTTAGGTTACTTTTGTTGATGAACCTGGGCAAGTTCTTTAACTGCTTTCATAGAGGACCCTGGAGCAGTAATAAGAAGAATAGAGGCTGATTCTGTTGCTACACTAGCCAAATACATCTAGGCTAGGCTATTTGAATCGAAATACTCTTAGATTAGACTTCTGGATGACTCTGGGGCAGTCCTGAGAAGAACATAGACTGATTCGTTTCCTACACTCTCCAGGTGTATTTGAATTAAGACAAATTGCATTGAAATGCACTTGCAGATAACCCTGGGGCAGTTTTGAGAAGAATAGAAACATAGCTAGCAAAATGCAATTGAATCAGGACCGATTCACCCAAATGAAATTAAGTTAACCCTGAGAAATTTCTGAGAAGTACAGAGATTGATTCCCTAGCTGGATTATCTATATGCATTTGAATTAGGACTAATTGCACACAAATGCACAAAACTTCACTTATAAATAACCCTGGGGCAGTTCTGAGAAGAACAGAGACTGATTTCCCGCTAATCTAGCTGAAGGCATTTAAAATAGGCTAGTTAACGCATTGCTCTTGAGAACTTCCATTGTCAAATCTTATAATGGCACATGGATTTTGTAACCTTAGCACTACAAATTGGAACCAGGTATTGTACATGTACCACTGAATGAAGAATCTCAGCGTTCTTTGGCCCTTATGCAGTAATTCCTCTGGAATTTCAATGTGGTCATGAGTGTGCGTCCATCCTGGATTTATAAAAAGGCTCTCTGAGTCTTTTCCTTGAATGCTTTGATAAATTAAAATCTGCAAAAGTTTGCCTTCCACTCTTGGGAATGTGTACATTTCTTTTGTGAGAGTAGTCTTCTCTGTCAGCATAAAAGGGCTCGATTACAAAATCACCAAAATCGGTGCCATACACCTCGTCAAGATTTTTATGTCAGTCTCCTTGCTGTGCAGAATATTTTGTGGATTTCAGATTGTGATTTTCCTTTGTTTTGGAAGGATAATTACAATTACCCTGCTCTGAGTTGGAAGATAATGCTGAAACGGAGTGGGTAACTATGGAAGGTTTCAGAGCAGGATGATTATAATCACCTTTCTGTGAGTTGGAAGATAATGCTGAAAAGGAGTGGGCGACAATGGAAGGTTTCATTTACCATTTTTTCAAGAACTATCCAGAAGCCACTTTTGATACGAGGCAAAAGCGGGCATTTCTGAATAGAGTAAACTCAGGTGAAAGGAAGAAGACGAAGAAACTGTGGGAAGTCCAGTGTTCAAGTCCCCGAAGGAGCGCATCCCGGAGGAATTCAGTAAGCCCAGAGCATGATTCTGGTGGTGTTGCCCAGGGAAGCCCAACCCCATGCCGTTGTATTGACGAAAGCTCGCCATTTGAGGCGGCATTATAGGGGGCTTTTGCTCGTCCGAATCGGACTGCTCGTGGTGGTGGTGGTGGTGGTGGCGGTGGTGGTGGTGAGATAAAAGCAAAGGATTGTTGTTCACAGCTGCTGCAGTGTTATCCCAATCCCAGCCAGGATGGCCATGAAACTGCCGCGCGGTTTCGAGCCCAACAGACATGGCTGTAGCAGGCGCAGGAGGATTGTCCCAACTCTCGCACACCCAACTGCTATCTTCACCTCTCTCCTCGGACGAACAACTCACAGAAGGGTTCATCACATTCACACACACAATAATTCTTCCCTTTCTACCGACGTACAGTCAAAGGGATTCGATCCCGAGACCCCGCGGGCAACACAACACACATTCTTGCCCGCTGCTGCATCTCATCATTGTGAGGCGCATGCTTTGGCAACCACAAGGTATGCGGATCAAATCGCAATCAATAAAAACACAAAAACACCCGCCCCTTCCAACTCTTCTTCTGAACGACCCCTTTTATGCTCGTCCTTGTACAAGCAGTAGCAGCATTCCAGTCCAGTTAGCTGGAAACTAAACTCTCGACCCCTTTATCAATCGCTACAAACCCCATGGCACACGTCAGCGACCCGACACCTACTATTTACTTTTCAAGAATTCTGTGGAAAGTAGTTTCGTTATTAATGTTCAGTCAAATCAATTTAAAAGCTGGACACATGTCTGGCTAAGATTTTTAGTTTTAAAATTTATATAAACACTGTACTGTAATAAGGGAGAAAAATAATCATTTCGAACTTATGAACCAATCAAAAATGTAATAAATTACTTTGAATAGATTTATTAAATAATTTAAAAAACAAACATTAGCGAAGAGAGTAAAATTCATATTGCTGATTGGTTGGAAGCAAAAATTATTGATTTGGAGTGAAAGGTATAGTATTCCTGCCATAGGCAGGAATTAATAAGGACCATACCCTAGATGACTTTGATGTAACAAATACCTACAATCTTTAACATTAAGCCAAAAATAACATTTTCTACACTTAACCCTTGCAAAACTAATAATTTTAATCAAAAATATTCGAATTAAAAAAATCATTTCTTTACAAAAACTACTTAAATAAAGATATTTAATGTTATCATTTAAATAGTGGTGCACCAAATGACAAAGTAATTTTGTAATACAATGAGATGCCAAAAGGCCCAAAATATTTTCCCACTCAAATCTCAGTGCAGTCAGCCTTAAACTCCTTTTACAGTGAGATCATTTGTTTGTGCTCTTGAAATTAACAAGTTGATTACCACTTTCTTCCTTAAAAAACTCATGCAATAACTTGAACTTCAAATTCGTTACCAATAGTGGCGAAATTAGAACAATGTCCTCTTGGCCAACCCTTCAAAGACTAGGGATCACCTAATACCATGCAAATGCCTTCCGGGGTATTTTTAATTGCAATTTTGTGCACCAGTGTACTGGTAAAAGTAAGGTAATGCCGTAAAAGTGCATGGCAGGTGAGCATAAATTTAGAAAACATGACCATGAATCTGTTAACCTTTAATCGTTGTATGGTGGGCATAAATTTGGAAAACATGACCATGTATTTGTAAACCTTTCATCATTGTATGGTCCGTGGAAACACAAAACCCTTAAAGCCCAGATTTCAAGTTAAGGTGTGCAATTGGGAGTAGATTTACAAAGATACCTTATTCTACAGGTCTCCCAAGAAATGTTACATACAAGTAAATGGTGTAAGTGCCACTAAATAAGAACATTACTACTCCAATTTACCCAAAAGTGTGCCAACATATAGAAGAGAAAAATTCTTTCAGTTCAAAACCATATCAATATGGATGAAAACCTAGGGTAAAATTAAATTGCTCAGCAATTGGAATTTTCTTGCTAAAAGGCAGAGGAACAAGCTAATGCTAAATTTACTTAATATTTTCAAGACCTAGCGTAAAATACGTAAGAAACACAGACCGCCAGACGCAATGTTTCACCGACATGAAAATCCGCATAAAACTCCCTATATAACTCTGGTTCGCAACGCCGCCTTTAAAGACTATCACTGAACCCCGAAATTAACAGGCCAAGTACAGCGATTTTTTTTTTTGAAGTACGGCGTGCCCGAAACAGAAAAATTCAAACTACAACAATACAGATCCAAAGAATAGAAGAAAAAATAAAGTTTTTTTAATTTTCAGTAACTTACGTTTTGGAGAAAATGAAGTCGTCGCTTTCCAGCCGAAATCCACAGAGGAAACGTAAACCAGAGGCAGAGTAGACTGTGTTTTCGGCTTAACTATGTGCAACGGTTACAGTAAACGATAAAACAGAAGAATAATCAAGAATTGCCGCTCATGAAAACATCAAAATATACGAAGTAATTTTGTAATACTACCTATTTACTTTTCAAGAATTCTGTGGAAAGTAGTTTTGTTATTAATATTCAGTCAAATCAATTTAAAAGCTGGACACATGTCTGGCTAAGATTTTTAGTTTTAAAATTTATATAAACACTGTACTGTAATAAGGGAGAAAAATAGTCATTTCAAACTTATGAACCAATCAAAAATTTAATAAATTAATTTGAATAGATTTATTAAATAATTTAAAAAACAAACATTAGAGAAGAAAGTAAAATTCATATTGCTGATTGGTTGGAAGCAAAAAATTATTGATTTGGAGTGAAAGGTATAGTATTCCTGCCATAGGCAGGAACTAATAAGAGAGTAACAATTATAGTTTAAACATTACAATTACAGTTTGAATAGTAAGAGTGAAACAAGAAATTAATGTTGTGGTGGGTTGAGGTGATTCTTGATCTTATCAATAACTATCATTATGTCATGGCTTTGTGTATTGATGTGCTCTAATAATTGTAGAGAGATACAAAAGCGGAGATGAGCTTGTTGAATGACTAAGATAGAACCATTTTTGGAGTAAAATTGTTTGCAACATTTTTTTCAAAATTTGAAAATGTATAACCAACCGAATAATATTCCAAATGGAGAAGGGGAGGGGTAAAGAAGACCAAAATGGTTATTTTTGGTTGAAATCAATGGAAAATAGATCAAGAAGTGAGGAGTGAAGAGTGCACCACAACTGAGAGGAGGAAGGGTAGTGCAAAAAAAAAAGATGAAGAATATTTTCAAGAGTGGGGTAGAAAGGCCATTTGCCTATAAAAAGGTCGAGATTGGATAATGTGTGATCAAGAGGCGGTTTCATATAGAGAACACACTAGCCCAATTAATGACATTTGGATTAAGTGAGGGACTACCGACTAGTACAAGTCATGTGTTGCCAATGAGAACAAGGGAATGATGATGGCCATTTAACATTAAGAGAGTTTTCTAATGGTCATGGAGGTCGTATGAGCTGGTATAAATGTTTGGTGTGTGAAGGTTATGACCCATTGGTTTGCTTAGCACCAATATTTCCATGGGAATACTGAGAATTGGTGATGATCTTAAGGATTTCATGAGAAATAAGTTGAATGAGTGAAACATAGCCTTCTTTGAGGGTGGTAGGCAACCCAAACATATGATGCAACAAATCCAAGGAATCCAATTATAAGTGCATAGATCCACGATATACTTGATTGATATCATGCCTCTATGTGCGAAGGAACATGATCTCTATAAAGGTTGAATAGCAAGGGGAAGATTGTTAGCTTGAATAACCTGATTCTAAAACATGTTAGAGATGGGGATGTTCAATCCTTATCGAAGAGAATGATGGTACCACTCTAAAAGGGGATCAATTTCTTGTTAGGTCACCTAGTTATGCCTAAGGAAGAAGGCCTTTAAAATTTTAAAACTAAGAACTTTTATCCTCCTAAGGGGGAGAGCCCTGTGATTGTTTATGAATAGTGATTCTAACACATTCTCATACAAGGACCTTCCATGGTTCAAGACCTTGAGTAGCTCTTACAAACCACTTAACATTAAAACATTTCCCTTGATGTGAGGGATCAATAATGCCAAGACCACTTGTAGATTTAGACTAAGTATAAATATCCCAAACAATAGCAACCATTCCTTTTTAGCCTAAATTGTTGGTCCAAAGGAATTCTGAGACCACCTAAATAATTTTCTAGTAAGTTAATTTAGATTGGAACCAACAAGGTGAATAATAAGCATGGCTAGCCAAAAAAATATGATTGATAATAATTACCCGCATGTTAGTGAGATAAGCTAAGATGACCGATTTTCCACTTTTTAATTGAATTTTATTGAGACTTGGTCCCACATATCACGATGTGAGAGGCCGATACCAAAGGGGATACTAAGGTAACAAGTAATTTTCCGTGGGGAAGATTTTCCAGGATGGCGGGAACCACACAAGATTAGGTGCACCCTTAGATGAATACGACTTCAATTTTTGATCATACAACTTGGACATAGACACTTCACAATAAATATAAAGGATTTCTTGATAATTAATACCCTCTTGTCCATTATTTTGTAAAAATAACATGGAATCATCTACAAAATGATATTTAAGAGCATAAGCACCATGTGAAAGGGAAAATCATTTCAAGTTTCTTTGATAGTGAGCTCGGTGAAGCATGTGGAGGTCAAAAGACATTGTGAGGCTACTATTGACCATGGCTTGAGCTTGGTCCTTTGTAAAAAACATTTGAATTTACTTCATGAAGCGAGCGAATTCCAAACACTTACTAATTTTGAGAATGAATTGCCATTGTATCTAGTCATAAGTTTTATCAAAATCAAGTTTGATCAATAATGCATTTTGTTGAGTGTTCTCATCTCATTAAGTTGTTTCTCACGTGAAGAGGATATTATCAAGGATACATCTACATTTAAGGAATTCAATCTATCTAGGATTAAATATATCTCATAAAATACGTTTAAGTTTCATAGCAATAACTTTGATAATAAGCTCGTATATGATACATTAAGTAAAGTAATGAGACACCAACTTGTCTCGATTTATAACTTTCAAACTAAGTTTGATTGAGTTGTGATTAATGAGGGCTTCCAAAGAATCCTTAGCCTCCACCTCTTTCTTAATATTAAATAAATATTTTTGAGAGTAGACCACATAGTTTGAAAAACTTCAATGGGGAGCCCATTGATAGAGGGGCCTTTTCGGTTTTCATTTCCCTTAACGTAGATTCAATATTAGTTAGTGAGTTGTTGTGTGGTTATCATTTAAATCAAGATGGCTGGTGGCCATATGCACCTTATAAGGAATATAGTCTCATAACAACTCTTAAAAAATATTTATAATCATCAAGACAATGCTCATCCCTAAAGAGTTTGTTGTGGTGTTAAAATATGTCATGCCCTTAATCTAGTGTCATATATCGAGATATGTATGGTTGACATGTGGCTAATATAATATCTTAGCATGTCATATCACATTTATTTATGCTTTCATATGATTAGTATTTTTCCTTAGTTCTTTTCATAACATAGTATGGTATATATAGGACTTAGTAATTAGTAGATGGTCATTATATTGAACACTTGAGTCTTATTTTATGGTTTGGAGGTTACCCCTCGAAGTGGCTAAGTCATTCTACTTGCATATTGTGATATTTTCTCTCCATTTTGGTGTTCTTTGGTGTTCTATTGCTATTGATATTTGTATCTATCTAAGTAATTTCATTACAAGTGGTATCGAGCTTCGATTTAGGTCAAAATTAGGTCAAAACCCTATGTTTGAAGATTCAACTATATATCTCAAATAGTGGCAAATTTTTATACAAATTTTAATAGAAGTTTTAAAATTAATCAAATACGGTTCTCTCAAAATTTCAAGATTTTTGACCTATTTGACTCAAGTTATATCCATATTAGGGTGTTTCATAAATTCACTCCATAGGATGCATTTTTGGGATATTTCTAAATTTTCTAAATTTTTATAAATATTACCAAAAATTAGGAGGGATTATTCTTTGTATTTATCTCTATTCGGCCAAGAACTATTAGTAGAGGTCTGGAATCATTTATCAAGACATGCCATAAGTTGTAGTCTAGGAGAAATATAAATTATTCCATTTATTATCCTTAAAATAATGTGTAATAACTCAGAATAGATCCTAACATATATGTTCCTAATATTTACATAACAAAAATTGAAGAAGGAAATATACAAACAAAAGATATAAAGATGCGATGATAAACTAGATTTATATTACTGGATCAAGAACATAGACCTAAATTCATACTATAATCAATTTCAACCTTTTGCTCAATGTGCATACATTGTTTTATACATTTCTAGGTGATTGTTGGCTTACTAATCCATTTTTCTTCCATTTCTTGTCAAAAGAGGCTCTTCACATTTTATACTTGTATGTAGGGGCATTATACATCATATCCTTTTGTCATATCCATGTTTTTCATATACCTTAGGTATTGCGTTATACATAACAAATTTAAAATACATCCAAGTTAGTTTTTAACCCCTATACCCTTCCAACAAAAACCATAAAAAACCCCAAACCCTAAATTCCGATCCTAATCATTTTACCCCAATGTACAAACCCTACATCTAAAGGGGCAGATAGATCAACTAAATCTTAAGGGAATGTGAAATTCTCTCTAGGAATGACTCCAAATAAGGAAGATGTGGATTATAATCTTTAGTTTCTTCGATATCAGAGCACTCACCCAAATTCGGGAAAAGGTTAAAATTATGGTGAATAAGGATAACCTTAACCACGATCTTCAATCATCAAGGGTGACCTCAATTGATCTTGATTAGTGAAGGGTGAATTGATGGAATATTTTGATAATAGCTGACACTCATTCAAGGGTGAAATGAAGGCAATTTTTTGAATCAATGATAAAGAAGTTGATGCTCATTAGATCATTCTTGATGATCGATGTAATTTCCATTCAATTCACATGGGTTCCTCAATAAAATAACAATCACATCCCTATTTATCGAGCCATGTTTGAGAGACATTCAAATGCTTAGGTGGCTATTTGCCACATTTGATATAGCATATTATTATGCTTTGATTGATTTAAGTTAGCATTATGACATGTTTTGGGGATAAAACATTATTATCGATTGATTTTATTTAGAATCGATAATGTGGATTTACATTACAGATTTTCAATTATTGTTTATTTATGATGTTTCGTTTCATTTGATTCATTTAAATGTATGAGAGGATAATGCACTTTGAGTACTTTTGTCTACATGTGTGCAAGTGTTCTCGAAGAGAGAAAGGGTATCATCAAAAAGAGCGCAGAAAGATGCAACAAATGGGTACATATAGAGATATTGGACATCGCATGATTCTATACATGATAAATTATGTCAAAAACCATAAGTTGAGGCCATATATTCTCTTTTTATTTTTTCTTTTTGTATGAGTTACTTTGTGGAACAAGATGGATTAGGTCACATTGTTGCAATGAGTTAGTGTTGTGCACTCTCATTGTAACAAGAAGCTCAACATCACTTTGTGTATTTTAAGGAGAGGAAAATCATCGCTTTATGACAATAACATGTTTTCCTTTATGTTGTTGTTCGATATGTTTCTTATATATTTATGGCATGGTATAATGGGTATGTTGTTAAAAAAGAAATTAATTAAGTTTAATTAGGAATACATCCCTAATGTTATTGTTTGATATCTTTTAACTAACTATTCTTTGCATTATGATAACCTTGTTTCGCCATAGTGGAAACTAGCAAGCTCTTGTTGAGTTACTTGCTTGCACCGAAGTTACATAAGGGACTTAAGTCAACTCATTGAGATTTCCTTGCTTTATGAAAGCGAGTTAAATAAACCAACTCACCGAGCTACATCCGAGTTGAACCAAGCTCACATATTAAACCGATTTAATCTCATAATCTTATCATTCGAGCTATGCATTACCAAATGAGCTAACTCGTTAGTAACTCGTTGAGTCACATTACTCGAGACTAGATCTAGTTCACTGAGCTCATGACACCAATATCATAAGCAAGATAAGACCTAACCAAATCATCAAAACAAGTTACTTGTTGAGAAAGTCACACAATATAACCGGTGAAAACTACCTTATAGGAAAGTTAATAAGGATAACACAAAACTATATACAATATTTCTAATTTGTTCCCTTAACGAATATGGGATTTTTTTTTTGAGAAAATGTGTATCTTGTAAAGGCACCATTGGGTACCATTTCATGCACATCAACAAAGACAAGCTCTAGGTGCGTGGATAAGGTTAAGAGGAGTTGGTATATTAGAACCGATTAAGCTAAAATGTAAATATATGAGCCTAATCTGATGTTATTGCAGCAGTAAATAAATATGTAATTAAGTATAGAAATGATACTCAAGCAAACTAAGCAATAAAGTACCAAACCCTAAGTGCAAAGAGAGGGTGAGAATCCTTAGTTGATTCACAGTGAAATGTGGATTGTGTCTGAGTGGTAACTAGGTGAACAGAACAGCATAAGTGTTACACAAAGACCCGAGAAAAATGCATACTTAGACAGATAGGCTAGGGTGGTGCACTTGGAGAGGGACAGGGGGTGCCCGTGAGCGCCCTAGGCACATTCTTTAGGCACTGGTCTACGGGAAAGCTCATAAAACCTCCTCTAAGGTGTCGCAAGTGTTTCTCCTTTAGTCACATTTGGTTTCTCCAAGGTCGCACCAAGATCATTGAGGTCACTATAAACCTGTAATGAAATATGAACCTACAAAACCCTCAAATAGAAATCGAATCCTAAAAAAGAAAGATGCAAAATGAGGGGGTGAATTGTCCTCAACCTGTCACAATAGAAAATTTATGACTTAGCACGCACTACATCTAATACCCAATGTAGTTCTATGTGTGTGTGTGTGCCGAATCATGTGCCCTAGGTGACTCTTGTTTATTCGTACTTGATAGCAAACAAATAACTAAATGTAAAGAAATGTAATAGATGTATGCATGGAATAGAATGAACTTCCCTCCTATGAAGTGTATGCGAGAATAACCAAGCCTTATGTCCCTTGTGATGGTGTTAGATGGATATAATGGAGCTCTTAGATACCTTGATGGATGCAGCCTTAGGTGGTGATAGCTAATGCTTAGTGCTTGGTCCCTTATTATGATCACAAATTTATATTTATATGATTCCCTTTCTTAAATTTTGTAATTAACCCTAAAAAGGATGAATATCAAAAATATATGATGCTCAAACAGATAGAAAGTACCCAAAAAGTGTGAGTAAAGTACAAAGGTGTTAGGGGCGCCCAAAAGGGATGAGGGCACCTAGCATTGGCATCATGGTTGGGCGCTAGTAGTGTCAGGATGATGGAAGATGGAGTATAATAAGAAAGACTAAGCAAGAAAAGGTGCAAGATTGAAAGGAGCAATAGAAGATAAAGAAATGTGGCCAAAGACATGGGTTAATTATTACTTTTCTTACTTAGGAATCATATGAATAATAGTATGTAATCAGGACTAGATAATTACCCAAAGTGCGCGATTTTGTGTCTACAAGAAAAAAAATTGATGTGGGTGCATTGATTGGTGCAACATGACACCAATCAAGAGCCCCTCTACTTAGCACAAAAATGAACAAATGAAGAGAGGATGTAGTACATATGGACACCGATGGATCCCATATGACACCATCCGATAAGTTCCCAATAAGCTAAAATTTCCTCTAAAGATAACATAGAGATTATTAAAATAAAATTAACTATGCGTAAATAATGTATCGGAGACAATTAAAACCATAAATATATGACAGTTAAAAGGAATTATGGTGAATGAATTTAAGAGAGAGTTAAATACAAAAATATTAAGTTTGAAATAGAAAATATCTAGTTAATTTAAAGCTGCATGAAGGATAAAATAAAGGATACATAACTAATTTTATCTCGATTAAGCTTATAAAAATAGCACAAAAAACAAGAGGAGGGACACACATATTTTAAATCCTAGATAAAGAAAAAATATTTTAGAATACGTAAAAATGTAAACAAAGAGAAATAATACATACTTAGGAAGTGGGCACACAAGAATCCCGAAAGAAGAAAGAGAGAAAAGGGACGGAGAGAGAAAAGATTCAATTTTTTAAATTAAAAGCACACTTTTATATTGATATAATCATTAAAAGTACATTGTGGATTCACATCAAAAAAATGGGTGGATAAGACACACCTCAAAAGACATCACTCCTAGCACAAGTGCCATGAGAACCAAGATCGAGATAAACATATTACAAAACATCACAAAGCATGACACACTAAGCAACTAAAAAACATTGCGGTCGGAGGAGGGGAGGAGATGGTGTCCTATGTAGAACATCTCCCCAACCCATTATAGGGGGTCAGGAGAGGTTAGCACATGATCCCACCCATCTCTCTATTCGAGGGCTAGAACATCCTCCCGGTTAGGAGAGATTGCCAGAGCCAGATATGGAAACTTGTCTGGGGGAGGAGAACCTCATCTAGAACTAGAAGCATGAGAAGAAGAAGGCCAACCAGAGCCACTACCACTACTTTGGCCGAGGGTAGGATCCCTCCAAGCTAGAGTCATTTCCATCATAAGTGTGAGGAGGATCCCCACCGATCGCCACCTCAGAGCCATTGGAAAACACCACCATCATGTCGCCGAGGGGGAGGAGCTTCACCATGCCCGGAAGCATTACCGCTGTTGGGTGCCTTGTCCACTGAAAGTCGATACCTTTGTTAAGTTGGATATCGATGGACGAGGTGGTGATTGACAGTGTGTGGCAAAGACGAAACTCAGCTGATTACATGGGGGTACTTCCCCAGTGGGTGAGGAGATCCTATAAATGTTCCACCTTGTTGGTCCGAAAATCTGTTGGGAGGGTAGATCTATGGATAGACGAGTCAATAGTGTGCGAGGGCATAGCCCTCTTTGAGACAAAGAAAGCGTGGCGGTTTATTGTTATTCTACCAGTAGGAATCTGCACAAATCCTATAGTATTTTGCCTTCAGGGGTTTGGGATCTCATCCCAGTTGGGGTATTTCGACTATGAAAAGAAGGGAATGAAGGGAAGGATGAAGATAGGATAGATCCGAAGGGAGAAAAGAAATGAATTCCAAAGCAGAAAGGTCAGAGGGTTTATGTTTTGGGCTGGTAGTAAACAGAGCCAAACCTACTTGCATAAACGAACAAAGCAATACTGATGAACAAATGACAAAAAAGTAGAGATAGATCTAACAGAATAAACACATAGATCTGACATAAGAAAGATCAGATGCTCATAACACATGTATTCAACACAAAGTCTTAATATTTGTATTAATGTTTTCTTCTGTTACAAAAGTACAAAGCCTTTTCTTCTCACTTCTATTTTTCATCTAAAAAGTGTCCACCACTTGAATACAACAAATATTCAAGTATATATAGAAGGAGAAGAAGAGAGAAGGAAAAAAGAAACCAACAACTAATTACAAAATATTTACAAAATATCTAAAAGTCAATTGTTGACCTTGGGGCAACTTGGTGGATGACAACATCCCATGGTGCAACATGGATGATGTCATCATTTGTGTCAACATACTTTTAAATATTACAAAAATGGAAAGAAAGCCAAGAGGAGGAAGGCTATTCATCATCATCACGTGGCTAGAAGGGAGTATCCTGCTTCTGCTCAGGAGAGGCAATGTGGAATTGGGCAGTACTCCATGAATTTGCTAATCATCGGTTGAAGTTGATCCTGAGCAGGACCCTTGGTGTGATCGCTGATGACTTCACAAGTCTCCCATTCATCTCTAAGTTTTTCTGGGAGCTTGAAGTATTCATTACCTACCTCCATCAGGTATCCCACAAAGTCACGGCAGGCCAGAAGGTTGTTGATGGATTCAGCGTCAAAAGTAGCTTCTAGCCCTAACCCTTGCGAGACGATCTCTTTGAAGATCCGAATGGTTTCATCTACCTTCCTCAAGACGTATGATGGAGTGAGCAAGCCCGGAGACATCCTTAGGACAATTTGCTCCATTTGATGCATTGCATCTAGGGCTTCCTCCTTAACTTTGTCAATCTTCTCCAAGACGAACTCCATCTGATCAACCCGATAATCCAAAGCAGCAAGGACCTTATTGGGTGTCCGCGGGTGATCAAAGATGCCAAATTTTACTAAATCATCGACTGAGTAGTCGAGCATCCTTTGGAAAGTCTCATGTTGTAACCTAGCATGGTCCAACTCTTTGGAGATAGGTCCTGCAATCGCCTGGAGTTCCTTGTTAGCCTGACCAATATTCTGATATAGCTCAGTGAACTTCACGATTACTTCCTCACTATCTTTGAGGATTTGGTCTCTCCAGGTGGATACTGCCATGCCTTGTTCACCAATCTTGGCGTATTCGTTTATCTTTTCCTGACTAAGGGCCTCAGGAGTTTTAGTGGCAGTTGTAGGAGGTGCACTGCCCATTTTCTGCAGGGCTTGGAGAAGGTGTTTGTTTTATTCTTTCAGTATCCTCTTCTCTTCCTTTGCTTCCTGAAGCTTCTTATAAAGGGCATCCCTTTGTTGATAGGGCCTCTCCTTGCAGGCTCTCGGAGGATGTTCCCATTGTGACCTATGTCATTGTGTGTAACTGTAGGAGACAAATCCTTTTTATCTTTTGTAGGATGGGATATGCGATCTCCATAACTCTTTCACACGACGCACTCTGAGAGAAGCGGGTTACTAGCTTTTGCTTCTTAGTTCCTTTTGTTGGAATGACAGAGAAGTCCATAGGTGCAATGGGGACTTTTCTCTTGTGCTAGCTCAGGTGTTGGGAGATCCATGCTAGACTTAAGGGAGTGGGACCAAAGGGAGAAGAGGGAACGGCGGTAGAAGAAGGGGCAACTACAGTGAACAAGGGGAAATGGGTTGAGACGCTTGGTGGTGGCATTGATAAAGAAGTTGAAAATCCAACACTCATAGGAAACCGCGGGGGCGGAAGGGATCTGAGAGATAAGGGAAGAAATACTAGGGGAAAACTTTGCGAGGGAAGAGAAGATGGAGGAAGAGGAAGGGGGAACAATAGAAGATGAGGAGAAGACACAACCAAGGAGGAGCGGTTTCTTGAGCGACATGAGGGGGGGAAAGGAGGAGCGGGAGATGGGACAGAAGGAACTTCAGCAGTTACAACAGTGGCAACATCCTGAGTGGATGTGCCCATTGGAACACTTACCACCTACTCTTTCTCTGGAGATACCAGGGTCATGACCTATTCCTAGGTGGCGGAAGGAGGACTCTCGAGAGCTTGCTCTTGAGCAGCACTTGATTCCCCTTCCTTGTCTTTCCCTTTGCCCTTTGGCAAATTCTTTGGCCTGGCAGGTGCATTACCTAAGGGAGACGTAGTGAAGTCTACCCCAAGGTAGATGAGACCATTAAACCTGCACTAATGATGTTCGTGTATTTGTAAAGTGCCTTTGACCCTTTCCTCAATAGTTTGAGGTTCCTTTGCTCTATCAATCTTAGCAAATGGCAGTTGTCCCCATTCGTATCTAGATAGACCTGATCAACTTCTTGATCAATCGTTTGGAAACCTTTTGGGACAACGGCCATGCCATATTGGATTATTTCTGCGAGGGCCGGCGGAAGTGATCCTTTCTCTGAGCTCGACCTCGTGATACAGTCGATGTATATATCCTCAATCGAGGGATGTGGATCAAAGGTCGGCCTTGTCGGGAAATTGTGCTTCAGGTTGAGCAGCTCCAGTTCTCAAACATTTCCCGGGCCTTGGTGTGAGAAGTGCAAGTGTACCCGCCACCTTGTGAGGGGGAAAGGAGTTCCACCCTTCTTTCTCTTTAGGCACTTATCATGGTATGTAATGAGCTGTCTAGACAGCTCCAATAGGATCAACTTTGGCCCCACATATCTTGGCAACTTGGTGGGCTCCCCCAAGAAGTTGGCGGCTTTAAGATAAGTGAAAGTGGGGAATTACATAAATAACGCTCCCCACTTTTCTGTGGCAGTTACTATGCTCTTGGTCATCGGTAGTGAGTCATATTGGGCCTCAGCAAGCGAGATGATGCTTTATAGAAGAAGGCATCGTTGATCTTGCTGAATTGTGGGATGTTGTTCTCTAGTCTCAACTCTGGGTAATATTCATATATTTTTACTTGGGGCCACACCCCGCATCGACTTAGCGTCGGATAGTCTCTTTGCGAGGTAGCATCGTAGACCACGTAGGAGTTCATGTAGAACCTCCACATTGTTGAGAGTTGTTGGAGTTGTTCGGAGATGGTGCTGCTGATGATCTCTGCCCATTTAAAAGCGGCGATCGTCAGCACGTTTTTGTTCATTGTCTCCAAATACCTGAGCATCCACTTATGGAAGTAATGGGCATCAGGAAGCCCAAACACCCTACTCAGGAAGGTTATGGTGTCGCTCAGCTCTTCTGAGAAGTTGCTACGATGAATAACCTAGGGCCACCTGGTTATTACCTTCTTATTCTTTAGATATACTTCATTCATGAGCTGCATACATTTGTACTCATTCTCATCCCACACTTTTATGCAGTCTTCTTGGCTTATAGCCACAAAATGCCGGTGGTGGGGGATACCCAACATAATTTCAAAATGTCGGGTAGTGAGGTTGATTATAACCTCGCCCTTCTCATTCTCGACACACTCTTGTGTTCTTATTGTAGCAAATGGGCCACCACCATCATAAATTCATTATTTATGCGCTTACGAGAATTCCCAACGAAGTGTAGACCACTCTGACCAATTTGTCCATCCATGGATTTGCGTGTGACCCTTCTGGTCCTGGCCCAAAAATCTTCCATGTCAATGTGGCCAAGTTTAGCATCCCTGATGTCTAAGTCACACTCTGCATGGGACTCGGGCATCCTGACCCTTTGATACTTATACTTCATTTCTTCCTCGTGAGTTTGGCCTTACCCTTAGACTTGGTCACCTCTTACTTGATGAAGACATATGCGATTCGAGTTGATGCTTTGATCGCAAGAAGAAGGAGTGAAGTCCATCACATAAGAGCCATGTCAGCTATTAGATTATCCATCAAAGCTTTATAGAAGGAAGAGTTAGCAATTTAGAAGCTTAAGGTGCGGGCGCAGCTTATATCTGCAGTCAGCAGGTCGAGAAAAGCAAGGCGCACTGATAGAGAGTGTTGCAAGGAAGAAAACAATGCCAAAGGGTGCAGGGCGCAAGAATACTACACATAACATTAAGTGTCAGTGTAAAAGGATTTGTGCCTGCGCCTTATGAAAGGTTTAGAAGCTGGGCTGAGATAATTTCAGTGTTGCATGCAAGCGAGGATGCCAATGGCGCGAGATATTGAACATGTTATAGAACATTTTTATGTGCCAAGGGCGCAGAAATAAAGGATGCATCGTTGAGTCATGGTGCGCCAAGGGGCTTTTGGCATGGCGCAGGAAGAGTTTACATGACATAAATGTTGGTGTAGTCGGAGTTTCCCCCTTTGGTGTGACTATGTTTTATACAACAGTGATGGCGTTTGCGCTAAAGGAAAACCGCGGCATTGGATTGTGATATATTTTTAGATTTTCTTTCTCCTGATTGGTTTTTGTGGTTTTTGGGCTCTTTAGCATAGATCGGACAGTGAGGGGGAACAGAGCAAAGAGGATCTTGGATCATTTTTGAGACAAAGCCCTCCAAGCCAGCAGATCTGGGAGGAGGGCGAAACTGATTTGGGGGGAGCCTCTTAGGTTCATTTGTTTATTTTTTATAACAACCACCACCTCTGAAAACAACACAGAAAACCAACAGACAAATACCACAAGACAAGCAAGGACCACTTACCAGGTATATATATAATGGAAGAAACGATATGTGGTCCACAAACGTGACGTAAAGCAACACGAGGATGGCGGAGCACCGGCGGTGCGAGAGAAATGAGCTTTTCACGTGTTTTTCAATCGCGAAAATGACAGGTCAGATGTGCCTATATATAGCAAAAGGTGCAATAAATGCACCACCAACTTTTTCAAAGGGCGCACAAAAATGAATGCCAACATTAAAATTTGTGCGCCAATGGCATGGATTTGGAACTGTCGACATTGATTTGTTAGCGCCTTGGCGCATCGATTAGGGGCGCAACATTTTTGATGTTGACAGGGTGGCGCATGCGCCATTGGCACAGTTTTAAAGGGCGCATCAAGGGAAGGCACAACATTTTTATGTTGACACGACAGAGGGTGCACCAAAGGAATAAAGGGGGCGTAAATTCATTTTATGTTGCATGAACAAAATCTGCGCCCAACCAAAAAGGACCAAAAGACTTAGTTCAAAAAACCAGATTCACCGGAAAGGGATTTTATGCCACTCCGAACGTTAAGGGACCTCGGTGGGGAACCAAAACAAAATTTTGGGTAAGGTTACCTGCAAAATTGCCCTTATCAATTTTATAGTATAACACACCTCTAAGTGGACTTTCTCTTCCTAGACCTATATCTAAAGCAAGACATAAGAAATAATTCCATTTTTAGCAGACACAAAATATTCTATGTTAAGAATAGTTTAATTAAAGATAGAATCATTTCTAATCTTCCAAGTTTGAAAAATAATTTCTACACAAAATATTTGCTAAAACTTTTTAAATTTTGTAGGTAGTAAGGTTGAGTCCCAAAGAAGACTATTTTTCAAGTGAAGGGTTCAGGGCGAAAGGGGAAAGAGGGAGTGAATCCACTTCCAGCCGATTATGCGAGAGGACAATACCAAAACAAATACAATAGAGACTTAGGTTGTTGGTAAATAGGACATAAAGGGTTAACAATCCCCAATTGTTGAATATGTTTGCCAACATGTAACCCCGATATAAAATGCACCAGATAAAATGATCCTTTTTAGGTTTAATGTGTGCCTTCCAAATGAGATTGAACTGCACTCCCAAACCCTATGTGTGGATTTAAGCTTCCAGCATTTGTTCAAATTTTCATAACAAATGTGAGAAGGTGCCAAGAGCTAATAACCAAGTTGGGGTTTATATCGATTGAAGGGCGTCGTTGTAGGCCAGTGCAATCACACCACCATCGGACATGGGAAGATACCCCAATATTATGGAGCATTTCATCAGTTAAAAAGCAGTATGAATTTCTTGAATAGATTCTTTATCCCCATTATTGAGATTAAATTGAGATTTGATAAGAACTGGTGTTTCCACGAATGAGTAGCCTTGCGCAAAAAAAAAATCACTGTCGACTTGATGCCATGCTTAAAAATCCTAATACTTTTAATCCATGACACCATAGCAAAAGGAACATTGTGAAAGTTAATAACAGAAGACCACCATAAGGATTGAGAATTTATGGATAGCCCGTTCTAAAACCATCTCTAACCCATATTAGGTGAGGTTTGATTAGCTCCCATGCCTTCCAGATACTCTGCATAACAAAATTTCCTCCAATTTTAACTAGGACAAGAGAGAGAAATAGACTTTATAATCCCAAATTCTTCCAGGATTGTTTGCCAAAAAGAGTGCTTTGATAGATGCAGTGACGAAGCAAGATTTTCCAAGCATTAGATCCTTCTAACCCCCTGATGATCCACTTGACACTTAGGGAAATGCTTTGCAGTCGAATGTCAATGAACCCTAATCCCCAACATCTTTGGAAGTACAAAAAATATCCCAAGCCACTTTGTGAAAACCTTTGTGCCCATTGGTGTTGGCCCATAAAACATCTGTAAGTAATTTCTCTAGCTTGCCATATGAAGCCTTAGATGGAGCCCAATAGAAGGATTAATAAAGATGAGTGGCAACTAACACCTTGGAACAAATCTGAAATTTATTAGCAAGAGATAATTGTTTGGTAATCTCTTGCTAAAGCATTGTTGACAAACTCTTCATTCTCTCTAAGAGTTAAAAAGAATCATCAACAAAATGACCATTAATAAGATGTTGATCAACATTGGGAAGATAAATGCCCTTAACTAACCCTTAAGAAGCACTTTGTTGGCAAGAATATAGTTGAAACCCTCTCACCGCAAGCACATAAAGTGTTAGAGCTAAATGACATCCTTACTAAATGGACATGTGAAGCTCAAACATGTCAAATTGAACTACATTAATGGTGATCCGAGTAGTAACATCCTGTAATAACATATTAACATAGAGGATGAATCTAGGGTTGAACCCAAGAGCTTTAAACATGACAATGATAAAAGGCCATTCAATCCTGTCATAAGCTTTTTCAAAGTCAATTTTGATGAAAAGGGCCTTTTGATTAGACCTTATGGCCCACTCCATACCTTCCCAAACAACAATGATGTTATCTAGAATGAATCTTCTCTTAATGAAGCTAGTTTGTTTGCTACACACAATGAGAGGCAAAATATTACTAATACTGAGAGCTAAGGCCTTGGCTATGATCTTATATGAAACAATTAATAGAGTAATCAATCTCTAATTGTTGATAAGTTTAGGATCTCCATACTTAGGAATAAATTTAATATTACCTTGATTGATCAAAGCACCAAGAGAGTTAGTCTCCAATGATTCACAATAAACATGATGGAGGTCAAGACCAACTGTATCCCATAGCACTTGATAAAATTCACATGAAAAATCCATCAATACTAGGAGCCTTATCTACCTTCATTTCCATAACTACTTCCTTAAGATCATCAACAAAAAGGGATTGATCATAGGAAACCCTCTTGGGCCTCATAAATCTTACAAGGAACCACTTGGAGACATTGCATCAAGGAAGCATCCCTCTCTGGAGTGTATGGTTGAGTAACAAAGACACCATGATAGTGGTGAACAAAGGCTCGCAAGACATCCGAGAAGGTTTACAATTTGGCACGATGCACTCTTGATAGCCCGGATTGAACTGGAGGCGTGACGAGGCCTAAGGAGTGTAAAAGATTATTTGGTCACTCTGTCGCCAATATTGAGCTAATGCATTCAAGCTTAAACTTGAGTCACATGGTCTTGGTATACTTCTTCTATCCCGATTTTGTGTCACTGAGTGCCACCTTGGTTTGAAGGTGAGTATTAATAGGTGAGTGGTTAAGATCCCTCGAGCTTGTGACATAATCCCGAATAAAGACCTGCATGAGCCCTTCTTCTAAACAAGGAAACTTGCTAGCCATACATACAAAGAAAAGTTGTAGTTCTGACAATGGCCTCCTGCCACCCAAATCAATCCACCAATACAAACTTGAAGGGCACTCAACCAAGTTCCATATACGTAAAATATTCTCAACAATTTTGTTATGTTGAAGATGAGTAGTGTTGAGATAGAACTAGGAGTTCGAGGCTTAACGGGAGCGAGAGTCATTCAATTTCAAAAAGTATAGGAGAATGGTCGAAAGCTAAGCTCCCTTTGAAATGGAAATTGGCCTAAGAAAATTTGTGGTGAATGAAAACACTCTTGATCTAGGAGGAAATACTTGATCAAGTCATTTGACAAGCGTGTCTTGACCTTGTCTAAAATTAGACCGAGTGAACCAGCTGCATTAGAGACATGTCTAAATCGGTGGTTGGGATTAGAAATTCCAATCTTGTTATGCATGTAAAACCATGATTCACGCTCCAAAGACACCACCACATAAGAAGATGACCCACTTTATCTTGAGAGACTACGCCATGTTAAAATATCCACATGGGATCCGATGAGCATCGGGTAGCTTATCAACAAGCCACAACCAAAGTATCTCCCACTCAAAAACATCATTGGAAGCATAGATATTAGCAATACAAAAATTTGGTTATGGAAATAAAAAAGATATCACACAATCCGATGAGAAAGGTCATAAACCCAATAAATAATAGTTTTTGCGAGAGAAGGAGAGAGCAGAGTAATAACTCCCCTCTCCCAAGATCATGATTAGAATGGTGGCAAATGGCACACAACTAAAATAGTACGGAGTTCTTTGAATGGAGAAGAAAACGAGCAAGCTTAACCTCCTATAAACAAAGAACATGCATGTGTCCAAATTTCGACAACTGTCACTAACTATGTATTTACAAGTTAGTTTAGTAAGTTTGCGCACATTCCAAGAGAAAAATATCATTGAGAACTATCAAGATACATGTCATGTTCCTCTTCGAGGCCCTCTAATGTTGCAAACAAATTCGTAGAGATGGAAGAGCTAACAATTTTTGGAAAAGGAATGTAATCACTCATCTAGAAAGGACATCTTTGTGGTGGGACATACTCCTCATACTCTAAAGGAGAGGGGATATGAGAACGCACGTGTGTGGACTTATTCTTTGGAAGTGTTAAAATTCACCTTAGTAGGAGGTTGTGAATTTACTAGAGTGGAGACGATTGAGGATGTCGCAAGAGGGGAATGATGGACTGGTGGGGTAGCCACATGCTATTTGTTAGCCAAAGGATATAGAGCCGAAGAAGACCCTCCTACGAGTAGTAAACCTATATTTGGGGTTTAGGGGTTTTCTTATTTTGAACCACTTTCCATCCCTCTCCAAAAGAAGAGGAAGGTTTGGAATTGGCACTTTTCTTCTCTGCGGCGGGAAGGAAAAGGAATCCATTAAAGAGCATTCCCAAATCATATGGTCAATCTGACGGATGACAACGAAAATAGGTATTGGGCGATTAATGTAAAGGACGCGTTGAGAGAAATGGGTGTCACCCACCTGGATATCAATGGTTTCCTTGAGGTCCTTGGATAAATCAACTTCCACGAGACATGACGTTGTGGGTGGGCAACATAAAACTTATTCTGTTCATGGCAGACAAAACAACCAATGGGTTTGACCAAATCTTCCACAAAACTCCAAATAGTTAGAGGCATACTAGGGAACTCAATCTAAACGGGCACTTTAAGCTTAGCATGTTCAGAAACTTGGAAATCACGTGTCTAAGGTGAGAAAATGACAAGTGTGTTCCTAATAAATTAAGGGCTATGATTCACAATGGCTTTGCAATGCCCAGGTTAGAAAAATGAAATAAAAAAAAACCCTTGGTAGGTTTTGAACACCATCATTTTTAACGCCATGAACCTGCAAGTGGTTGTGAACTCACTGTTTGATTATACTCCCTGGGGGACATGACCAATGAAATAAGAAACCGGTGTGAAAGATTCAAGGAAATAACTAACCTTATCAAATTGAGGTAAATCTAAAACCCCATCATGATTAGGAAGAGGAGGGTCATTACCTCGTCATAAAATTTTGGAACGAACTTCTTGGCTCACTTTTTTGGAGGCATGATCGTTCGAGCTCCCGCCGCCTAAACCTACATCAAGAGATGTAGGAATAATGGCTTCTACCTTTAAAATAGTCAAGCACCACTGCCCAAAGGGGGAAAACAGAGAAAATTAAAAGTAGTATACCGTGAAATAAATGTCCCACCTTGAAACAAGAAGGTGGTGTGACAAGCAATAGAGTGCCGCAGAATCGAGCATAAATCTCAAACCCTAGCAGAGCACATCACTAGCTTCCTGTCGTGGATTAATTTTTCATTTTGTCGAAGGTTTCAAATTTCACTTCTAGGTTTCTTGATTTCCCTTACAATATATTTTACTTTTGTGTTTTCTTGTGTGTAAGTATGTGGCTTGATGGCTAAGACATTAGGATGATTTCTTGAAGGTTCAAAGTTGAAACCGCCTAAAATTATTTCTTTGATCGAGAAGATTTTTATTAACCATAAGAATTAAATAAACACGGGTAAGATTGAAATGGACATACTATGAGACTAGTTTATAAGCCATGACACATTGGGAAAATTAATGGTGCTTGAGTGAGGGGTCACATGTTCAACTTCCCGATTTTTGTAATATTATGTTTAAAACTAAAAACTAAACCCAACACGTGTTGAATTTATAACAATAAGAATAGTTTTGCCGAATGGATAAGAATTTAAGTTTTAAGGGAGGGATCACAAGTTCGACTCATCCTTTTGGAAACTAAAGGATATTATTGTTTTATAAACATAAAAGTGAATATAAATGATTTTAAACCAAGGATTGCTTTAGGTTTAACGTGATAAGTAAATCAAGAGATTAATTGGTTGGATTGAGACCGCCATGATGTATATATTATAAATTAATTATTCATAAGAGTTATATATTGAATCATAATAGATAAATTATCATTAGTGAAACACTGAAAACCGCCATGACATCTAGAGATATGGAACAACTAACTATGTGAGTTTTAATGATAAAATGAATTATAGAGATATTAACCATGAGATTTCTACTATACTTGATGATAAGTAAAAAATTAAGAGATAAGACCATTTGGCTAATTATAACAATGATTATGAATTATACACCTAGAGTGAAAGGTGAATGATGAAAACTCATATTGAAAATTTGTAATAGTAAACTTAAAACCAATTATGACATGGTTAAAATAACCATGTGGATTATGAAGTCATATGATTTTATGCCTATATTGTTATCGAGAGATAAGATAAGATAAATTGTAAGTAAGGGAACAATGGTTGTGAACTCATAATGATGATCATGAGAATTAAAAAAGGGTAACATAAACTTATTGACATCAAAATGGAAAATGTGTGTTTTAAACTTGAAAGAAACCTTGACAAGAATAATAAAAAATATTATGCTTGTATGCCAAAATTATCTCTTAGAGGTTATTATGATGGATAAACCTAGAAATAAAAATTGAATTTTCAACATTTCCAAGTTTGAGCACAATTGGTATAAGAGGTGGAAAACCTATAACCATAGCTTATAACAAAAAGGAGAACTGTATGTTTTAATTAAAATATAATAAATTTGTGAGAATCATAAATTGTTATACGTAAATATCCTACTCTAAAAAGTATCAACTTAGGAAGTGATAAAATATCTTTATACTTAAAAAAAGGAGTAATATCAAAAGGAGACAATGAAATATGCCTATCATATGAGGAGTTATATGTGCCTTCCTAACTCAATAAGAAATTTATGAACCCATATATTTGGTATGTTTTATGATGATATAGATGACATGCTCTACACATAGAACATGTATGGAAAATGAAATATACTTGTTAGGAAACATGAATTGATTAAACCAAAGTGCTTAATATAGATATCATATGAATGAGATTAATATTCATAAGTTGGGTTAACCTAATGGAAAAGGGGGTAAACTAATAAAGGATGATTAGGAGGAAAGTGCAATGAGTTAAATGATACAAGTATATGAGATCTGTTGCATTAAAATAAACAAAATGAATTACAAGAATAATTCTTGTGAACAATATATTAAAACATTTGTACTTCGCATAAATGATGTTGTAACTTCAACTAATGATTAAGGTCAAGGAATATATCACAACCGAGAAACTAAGAAATTGGTCATTATAAATGCTCAGTATATCTTGATTATATCTTGATAGAAATTGGCTAATTATAAAATGGAAATCTATACGACTTATTCATAAATCGGTCGATTTTATATCCCACAAATCCCATGAACGAAACCTAACTCTATAGGATAAGTAATATATATTTTAATTTATGATTCAATGGAATCATTAATTATGGAAATTAAATCCATATAACTTGATTATGATGTATAGATTATAAAGTTCCTATTCATAAGAGTTATAAATTGAATCATAATAAATAATTTACCATTAGTGAAACACCTGAAAACCACCATGACATCTAGAGATGTGTAACAACTAACTATGGGAGTTTTAATGATAAAACAAATTTTAGAGATATTAACCATGACATTTCTAATAAACTTAATGATAAGTAAAAAATTAAGAGATAAGGTCATTTGACTAATTATAACAATGATTATGAATTATACAGATAGAGTGAAAGGTGAATGTTGAAAACTCATATTGAAAATTTGTAATATTAAACTTAAAACCAATTATAACAAGATTAACATAACCATGTGGATTACAAAGTAATATGATTTTTATGCTTATATCATTATGGAAGATAAGATAAAGCGTAAGTAAGGTAGCAATGGTTATAAACTCATAATGATGATCATGAGAGTTAAAAAAGGGTAACATAAACCTATTGACATAGGAACGTAAAATGTATGTTTTAAACTTGAAATAAACCTTGATAAGAATAATAAAAATATACTATGCTTGTATGCAAAAATTATCTCTTACAAAAAAAGTGGGCACTATGATAATCTTGTATCAAGTTGCATTTAATATAATATAAGATCTTTTTCATAAAAAAATCTCTTAGAGGATTATTATGATGGATAAACCTAGAAACAAGATTTAAACTTGTCAACATTTCCAAGCTTGAGCATGATTGGTATGAGAGGTGGAAAACCTATAACCATAGCTTATAATAAAAAGGAGAACTATATGTTTTAATTAAGGATAATAACTTTGTGAGAATCATAAATTGTTATACGCAAATATCCTACTCTAAAAAATATTTAAGTTAGGAAGTTGATTTAGTAAAAAATTAATTAAATCTAATTACAGAGTAACTGATATGGTAAAATACAAAGTAAAGATACAGATGTTAAGCACTTAAGTAATGCAAAACTATAAGTAAATGGGAGAGATAAATGACTTAGTGAGTCTTGTGTGATCTGGAACTAATCTAGGCAGTGTAAAGTGTTGGACAAGATGCAAACAACGTTATAATTGTTCCCTATGAATTTTAGAACCTAAGAATGATGTTAGACAAGGCGCCCGTATGGGACGATGCATCGGGAGGCGGTGGTGATCGATCCGGGCACTAGTGAATGTGCGAGACACGGGATCCACTTTCTTACTATGTAGATATGGTTTCACTACTAATTCATGTTAGTCACCTGATATTCACTCTTTGATCATCGAGGGTACATGTAACCTACAAAAAAAACCCTAGCTACTTGCACAAGCTCACAAACACATCAAATCTGAATGAAATATGAAAAATGTGAAGTCAGATTGACCCCATCGGGCACATGAAGAGTGAAATTATGACCAAGCGTTGCACTACATTCTAGACTCCATGTAGTTTTTGTGTGTGTGAAATAGTGTCCTTAGGTTTCCCTCGCGCCAATGATGCCAAGATAGCGGGATATAGCTAGATAAGATGCAAATGTGTGATATGGAATTTAGCACTTCCCCTTCTATGTAGTGTATGCAGCCCAAAAATGTAGTCCTTTTGATGGTAGTGATAGTATGTAGATATGATTTCCCCTTAGAATTTCCAGCTAGAATAATAGTGTGTATGTTGTGTGTGTGTTGTGTGTATATATATATATATATATATATATATATATATATATATATATATATATATATATATATATATATATATATCTTGTTTGAATTTTGACACTAGTGACACAAAACGCAGACTATGAGCTTAGGATCGAGAAAAAGAAAACTAAAAAGGTCGACCATAAATGTAAAAATAATTAAAAGGAATAAACAAGATAGGGGAGCCCAGAATGGACACATGTGTTTGTGCGCTAGGTCCGAGAATGGGCGTTGGTGTCCTGGAATAAATGACGACAGAGATGTGAAAAGGACAAAAAATAGGTATCCGTGACATGAAAAAATTGGGTACATAAATGACATATGGAAGAGAGGAATAAAATAGAAATCAACCAAAGCAAGTAGATGGACAAGGGATTGTGTCACCAGTGAATAATTTTCTTACTTAAGATCCATGCATATAACAACATCCGACGGCATAGTAAAATAGTAATATGTGTGTGATTTTGTGTCTACAAAAGTGAGAAAATATCTTCATACTTAAAAAAAAGAGTAATATCAAAAAGATAATGAAATGTGCCTACCACATGAGGAGTTATAGGTGCCTTCCTAACTCAATAACAACGATATGAGCCCATATATTTGTTATGTTTGTGATGATATAGATGACATGCTTTACACATAGAACATGTATGGGAAATGAAATATACTTGTTAGGAAACATAAATTGATTAAACCAAGATGCTTGATATAGATATTATATAAATGATATTAATATTCATAAGTTGGGTTAACCTAATGGAAAAGGGGGTAAACCAACGAAGGATGATTAAGAGGAAAGTGCAATGAGTTAAATGATATGAGTATATACGATTAGTTGAATTAAAATAAATGGAATGAATTAAAATACTAATTTTTGTGAACAATATATGAAGGCATTTGTACCTCGCATAGATAATGTTGCAACTTGAACTAATGATTAAGTTCAAGCAATATATCAACCGAGAAACTTAGAAATTGGTCATTATAAATGCTCACTATATCTTGATTATATTTTGATATAAATTGGATAATTATGAAATGGAAATCTATATGACTTATTTATATATTGGTCGATTTTATATCCCATAGGTCCCATAACCAGAACCTAACTCTATAGGGACGAGCAATATATATTTTGATTTATGATTCAATGGAACCCTTAATTATGGAAAATAAATCCACCTAGAACTTGATTATGAATTTGGTAGGAATTAAAATATACTCTTAGATATGACCACATATATGCCATATTTTTCTAGATCTTGTCGATAGCAAATCTAGTGATTATGCTTTATGAATAAGATGATGTTTTGGATTATGAATAATTTTTGGACATATCAATGAATGTATTATAGAATGGAGATGAATATGGAAAGCTAGTTTTAGGATTCTTGTAATAATGATTCTCATAATTGGTATGGGACAATTATGAGAGTTGTTATTACTTAAGTGATACTACACATGGTATTTCTCTCTTACCTTATTGATTTCTCACATCTTCCTTCTCGTGAAGGTTAGGGCCACTCTCTATAAAGAGGTGCATGGGGAACCGTAAGGCTCGTGGTTAGAGGTAAATTTTCTAATAATACTCTCTCTCATCTTCATGGATTAAGCATTAGATGGATCTCTTGTGAAAGTGATATTTGTGTTGTAATGTAGTTGTGATATATTGTTCATGATATCTATTGTATTTTTGTATTTGATACAAATGAATGTAATTTATCGTAAACTTGTAATATTTTAAAGGTTGTAATAATTATCATGATGCGATTAATTATAAGTGATTAAGAAATGGAGACTTATGTATATTAAGACAAAGAAATGTAACATTGTATATTGAATACGTGTACACACACACACACACACACACACACACACACACACACACACACACACACACACACACACACACACACACACACACACACACACACACACACACACGCACACACACGCAGCACACACACACACACACACACACACACACAAGAAATTGTGTAAATTAAATCACATTTGTTTGTGTAATGAATTATAACATGATACTTGAGATGTAAACCTATGTATGGTTGTAACACATGAAATTTTGAATGAATGGAATAATTTACTTTTGTATCACTTATCATGGTCTTGGAAGTATGAAGGAAACTATATGATAACATCATGCGTGAATTATAAACTATGTTATGAAATGATTCAATGGATGAAATTATTAGTTGTATTATTTTTATTAAACATTATTAGAATATATGAAATGCACATGTTATTGAATTAAATGTGACGCCTAAATAATTGGATGAAAAATTGTGTATAGAAACTAGTAGAGCTACATTTACTTATTGGTTTATACACAGTTAAATTAATTATATGTTATAATGGAAGTAAACTATAAAAATTTAAATGAATAACTCAAATTAATCTATCATGAGAGATAATTATGATTATCTTTATTATTCATATATTTCTTATTGCATGTGTTGTGTGATTAAGTGTAGGAATAGGAAATTGAGAAGCATCAATTTCTATCCCTAAATTAGATGATTTGTAATTTTGGTTCAAATAAAAAATTGATGTGTTTTTCTAGTCTCCCACTAGGGGGTCATTACACATTAGTATCAAAGTGAGGTTCAATGTTATGTCCTTTTGTGTTTGTTACGTTTTAAAAACTATGTTCTTGTGTCATGTATTTTATGGATTAACAATACAAGTGGATGAAGTATTACCACTAGTTAAGTCACATATGATAATCAACATCACTCAATATTAAGCATGGTCTTATTTGAGGCATCATTTTTAATAAAAATATCACTTACCTATCAGTTGGAGATCAACAAACGATAAACGTTTTTGGACTTAATATGCTTAAAAACATAGAAGAACAATTCAAGTGTGAACAAGTAAAGCTTATTAAGGCTACATATTTGCATAGGGATTATGTAATTAGAAGAGAAATCCTAGGAAGTTTGAGGTGGAGTATATAATATTATCTATTTTAAAAGTAAAAATTATTACAAGAACTTTATTAAGTTTGGAAGGGAACCCAAACTATCTTGGTGTTACTTTACAACCACCCAATGTAATCAAAGTGGATAATATAGTTGCAGAAAGGGACTTGCACTAACCCCGTGCTCTCTCTCTCTCTCTCAAATGAATATGATTTTTAATGCATTTGCATACAAATTGATTTGTTGATATATATATATATATATATATATATATATATATATATATATATATATATATATATATATATATATATATCATGTTTTGATTGAAATTATTTCTAGTTGAGGATCATATTTTTGATACTTAGGATAAATTAGCTATTTTAGAGCTACAATTTTTAATTATGAGGAGGACAATTACATGAATTGAATCTTTATTGTTGATTTTCATAAAGAATTTTGGAAGAAAAACATGATATTTTTGGAATATTTCATTATGTAAAATAAAGGAAAAGCGCCTAAAGACTATCGTAAAGGGAAAATGAATGGAAACAAAAAGAATAAGATAACAAGGTGAAAAGTTTCATTAGATACTAAGACATATTATATGTTGTTCACATGTGATGGTGAGCACCATGCTTACCATTATCTATAAAGTTAAAAAAAAAAACTTTAGAGGGTCACCTTTGCAATTTTCGGGAGTAATGTTTTTAACAAATTGCTTCGATAGTGGTTGATGACTTCCATAAATTAAATATAGACTTCATTATGGAGGTTACAAGTGATGTATCCATGACTAATTTAGGTGGAATTATTTAGATATTGAGGCTCACAAGTTCCACTTGTAGAACAATAAGTCTCTCAAAGTAAGGTCTAAAGGGACCCATATAGTTATAGGAGGGTGATTACCTATAAAGACTAGGGAAGTCTATGAGTCTTATATTTATTACTTGATTATTTTAATTACCTAACTAATTTATAAGAATCATCAAGACATGATTTATTTTTAAGGGGAAGGATGTCACATCCCTATTTATTATACTTATGTTTTGGAGATATTCTAATTCTTAGGTGGCTACCGCTACATATGATATATAATATTATATTATTTTAATTGTTTTAGTTATTATCATCACATGTTTTGGGAATAAAACATTATTATCAATTGAATTGATTTCATTAATTGATATTGGGGATTTACATTATGGTTTGTGATTACTATTTATTTATAATGTTTCAATTCATTTTAGATGATTTGATTGTATGAAATGGATAATGCATTGTGTACTTTTGTCTACATGTGTGTAGGTGTTATCTAGAGAGAGAAAGGGTATCATTGGGAGAGGAAGAAATATGCAAAAAATGGGTATGGATATAGAGATTGGCCATGTGTGATTCAATACATAAGAAACGATGTTAAAAATTGTAAGTTGAGGTTATATATTCTCTTTTGTGATTATTCCTTATTTTTCTATATGTCACTTTGTGTGATAATATGGATTAGGTTGTATTGTGACAACACGTTAGTGTTATGCAATCTCTTTATGGTCGAAGCACAACGTTACTTTTCATATTTAGAGGAGTGAAATATTGTCACTTTGTGACAATGAAACACTTTCCTTTATGATATTGTCACACATGTTGATTTATATATTTATGGTACGATATAATGGGTGCATTATTAAGCAAAAAGAAATTAATTAATGTTAATTAGGAATATATCCCTAATGTTATTTTTTTATATATTTCAAATCACTCTTATTGTATTGTGATAAATGTGTTTCACTATAGTGGAAACCAACTAGATCATTGAGTTACTTGTTTAGCACCAAGTTGAATTGGGAATTAATCCAACTTGTTAAGATTGTGTTGCATTATGAACTTGAACTAAGTCAACCAACTCATCAAGCTACATATGAGTTGAATTGAGCTCGCATATTAAAATGAGCTAAACTCGTAATCTTGTCATCCGAGCTATGTGTTACCAACTGAGCCAATTCATTAGTAAATATTTGAGTCATATTACTTGGGAGTGGAACCAACTCACCAAGATCATAAAAATGAGCTTGTAGCCAAGCTACTAATAAGCCAACTTACCAAACTAAGCTACTTTCCAAGCAAGTAACAAAATATAAGCAATGTGAAATTCCTTATATGAAAGTTAATAAGGATAACACAAATCTTTATAAATTATTTTGAATCTAACCCTTAGTGAATGTGGGGTTAAAACTTGTTGAGAAAACTCATATTGTGAAGGCACTAATGGGTGCCATGTGGTGCACATTAGTGAAGATAGGATTTGGGTGGGTGGAGAGGTTTAAGAGGAGTTGGGACATGGGAGCATAGATTGGTGTGATGTGGAACCAATCGGGGGACTCATTGGTATGCCAAAAGTCCATAGCAAAAAAATGATGTGGCCACACCGATTGGTGCGATGTGACACCAATTGAGATCCCCTCCAATTAATGAATTTAGATAAACAAAGGAAAATAGGATGTACCACATGGGGATGCTAATGAATACAAAATGACAGCCGTCTCGATAAGTTCCCCATTCAACTAAAATTTCCTCTAAATATAACATAGAGATGTTTAAGCTATAATTAGCTATGAGTAAACAATGTATTAAGGCAATGATATATTTTTTTTTCTTGAGTTAAAATTGAGTTTAAAACAAGAAATAGAACTACTAAATATATAAATAGATGGCATTTAAAAGGAATTAGGGTGAATGAGTTTAACATAGAGTTAGTTAGACTTAAGAAAATCTTAAGTTTAAAAATAGAAAAATTTTAGTTAATTTAAACTCGCATAAAGGAGAAAATAAAGGAGATATAACTACTTTTAGCTCGATTAATATTATAAAAATAGTATGGAAAACCATTGAGAGGGACACACATGTTTTAAATCCAAGAGGGAGACAAAAGAGTTTAGAATACATTAAATTTTAAAAGAGAAATAATATATACTTAAGGAAGTGGGATGCATAAGAAGAATATAGAATCCAAGAAAGAAGAAAAAGACTAAAGAGATATATCAGAAAGGATTTGTAGTTCACTTCCATATTCCTCAATTTAGTTAAAATATATTTTACTTATGGCTTGGTGGTTAAGACATTAGTCTAGTTCCTTAAAGGTTCAGTGGTCGAAACTTCTAAACATCATACCTTTTTACTAAGAATGTTTTTATCAACCATAGATATTAAATCAACACTAATTAAATTGAAATTAAATATAACATGAGACTAGGTTGTAAGCCGTGACACTTTGGAAAAAGGAATGGTTCTAAGAGTTAGGGGACACATGCTCGAATCCCTCTAATATATATTATTTTGTTAAAACTAAAAACTATACTAACAATTGCACTATGAGTATTCAATGGAAATGTCGATAGGTGGGCATGACAAGGGATGTGAGTTCAATAAATGAGAGTGGTTAGAATCGTGAATACAATTAGAAGTAATAATGCAAGTATTACTATTCCAAGTGTTATTCTTTTAATAATAATCCATGTGTTTCAAATTTATTGCTTCAGTAGTAAAGTAGCTAGGAATATTGCTTAATAAACAACTTGTTACACTACATATTAAATGTGTGTCCTCTTTTTCCAATCTTCTATCTACTTGTATTTTACATACATACCATTTTATAGTAAAATATTTATATATCTACACCTCTTGGTAACTACATATTAAAAACATCCGAATCTCCCATCCACTTATCAAACATATATACAAATAGGTCACTTTGTCATTTTCCAATAATAGAAATAAAATTAGCATATTATCATAGGTAAGTAAGGCAAGTCGCTTGCACACATTGTATTGGTGTTGGGATCTTTCACACCAATTAAATGTCACCCACACCTGTCTCGCTTTTTATCAATATTTCCTTGATATGACAAGTATAATATGAAATTTTAGGGTTTGTAGGTTATATATATTTTAGATTTATCCACATCCTGAACGCCATTATCAGTTTTGTCTTAATAGGACAAGTTTAATGTAGGAAATTTAGGGTTTACGAGGGTAGGACACTTTTTTAAGGGCATTCGATATAGATATTCCTCGGATTGATAAGATTACGAGTTTAAAAGATATGATACAAATCGTATAGCTTCAAAAGTATCGTATTTGATGTTTGTTTCTCTATCTATTTAATAAGCAAAGTAAACGTTGAGTGAGAAAAATAGACACATTGACCAAAATAAGCTCACACTTATTTTGGGTCAATTGACACCATTTCCCCCTTTTGTGCTTCAATCTGAATTTTTACATATTTTAAGCACTTAAGGCCCCCTAAAATCATTTCCATCAGATAGGAAATTTATTCCCCTTTCCAGAGATATAAAGAAGTCCTTCTAACTCCTCATATTTCGTAAGTTATGGGCCAACGGGCCTAGGAAGATTTTTTTGCCCAAATGGAAATTGTGGACCGGCGGGGCGATGGGAGATACTTTTGCATTTTTACACTTTTCATAAAAGGCACAAGTGGAAAATTTAGGTCGATGGGCCTTGAGATATATTTTTTTCACAAGTGGAAAATGTGGGGCCGAGGCCCGGAGATGTCTTTTTACCCAAGTGGAAAATGTGGACCGATTGAGGCCGAGGATGACTTTTCCAAAGCGGGTTTGTGGGGCCACGGAGGAAATTTTGCCCTAGTGTAAATGTGGGCCGGTGGGTCTATGGGGACTTTAGAACTTTTACACTTTTCAAAAATGGCACAATTTTCAAGTGCGAGCCCACGGCGACTCATCGGCCGATGTAAAGTCACAGATTGGCGGAAGGTGCCACATGTCTCAATGACGCCACTCCTAAAGTCAAGCCCAAGGGGTAGTCTCCAAACAAGCGCAAACTCCCCACATGGTAAAAGTCAAAAAGGGGGACAGAGTGGGCCCAAATTGACTAAATATAGAAGGGCTAGCGGATGGAACCACGTGTCAACTCGACGCAACTTAAGAGTAAAATACAGAGTGGGTTTCCAAATGAGTGTGAGCCTTCCATGTGTCTAAGGTCCGAGAAATGCATCAACCTAAATCGGCTAAGTATCCTAGACTTACGAAGGTTCCACGCATCATATCGACGTAACTTCAAAGGTAAATCCAAAAGTGGGTCTCCTAAACAAGTGCCAAGCTTCCACGTGTCCCAAGTTAAAAAAGGGACAACGTCGGTTGTTTAAATTGACTAAGTATAAGAAGGCTAGTGGAAGCCTCCAAGTGTCCCTCCGCGCAAATTCAAAAGAGAAATTTGGAGGTAGACCCTAAATGACCGCTGAAGCCTCCATGTGTCGAGATCGACACAAATTCAAGGGCGTGGCCCAAAGCAGAGACTCAAATGAGCGCCAACTCTCAATGTGTCTAGGGTCCAATGAAGTCAAATGGATCGAGGCCCGAATCGGCTAAGTATAGAGAGCCAAGGGCGCCATGTGTCAATTTGGCACAAATTCAAAGGGTGCAACCCAAAGCGGAGACTCAAACATGCACTAGCCCTCCACGTGTCCAGAGCCCAAAAAGGCATAAGTGGTCATTGAAAATTCTAAGTAGGTAGGCCCGTGGAAGGAGCCACGTGTTAGCATGGCACAACTTCAAAAGTAAAATTGGAGCGGGTTCCCAAATGTGCACTAAGCCTCCACATGTCCAAGGTCAAACATATGGCCCGCCAAACAAAAGAGACTTAGCCAATGCATAAAGAAATCAAATAAAGCTGCAGAAGGAGCCACGTGTCTCTTGGTGCACTTTCAAGAGGTGAATCCAAAGGCGGTCCCCAAATGAGTGCCAACCCACCACGTTTTCAGAGTTCGAAAAGGTAAGGTCGACCGGTTAAAAATTCCAAAAGCCTATGGAGGCCTCCACGTGTCTCATCCGCGTAACTTCAAAAGAAAAATTTGGGGGTAGTTTCCAAACAAGCACGAAGCCTCCACATGTCTCGGGTCAGGGACAACATCTCTCGCCAACAGGAGAGACTTAGGTAGAATACAAAGGAAACAAAGATCCCACACTAAGCCGCCAAGTGTTAATCCGATGAAATTTTAAGAGTAAAAGGAAGGGGCTGAATCTTCATGATGTACGAGGCTACCACGTGGACCCTGTATGGACAAACTCTTTTAAATATTATGACGCCGTGACCCCGATCTTCAGATAGCCATATCTTTCAATTGGAAACTTGGATTTGGTGGGAGAGGACTTTTTCAAAATATCTCGGCCGACTTCTCACCTACCACCATAATGCCTCAGCCCACCATTTTTGGGGCCTATCAAGTCTCCCACCTGCCGCATGATGAAGAATGGGCCTCTTTCTTGTCTAGTAAGGGACAAAGTGATGGGGCATGGGTGTTGTAGTAAATCCCATCACTATGGTAGGTGGATTTCAATGCTTTCTGGAGTGGTTGGAGTAGGAGGAATTCAATGCATATCTTAAGGTAGTTGAAGCAAGATTCAAATTTTCCCTCTCTCCTTCTCTCATTCTTCTATATATTGTAAAGGAGGGCATTTTCTAAGAGGTTGGTCATTGTTTCTCCCTGCCCCCTCTCTCTTTCTTCCTTAGGGTAGAATGTGGAGTCTAAGCCTCTTCTCATGGCTCTGTAATGGAATTTTCTTTCCCCTTTCCCACTGATGATGTACCGTGTAACTTTTGGAGCAATAAAATATGTTTTGTGATGCATCTATCCATCCTTGCTTATTTTGTTGTCTCTTCTTGCCTCTCGTCATTGCAAGGTATATTGTGCATACTGATGTTTATTACAAGTTCTAAGAGCTGTGTTTAATGGGTTTTGAAGTGGTGTTCTGTGTGAACTTCATCTTGGTCTATGGTGCATCTTGTCCACCCCCTCCTTTGCTCACCTCTCTCCACTTTAGGTAGTTTAGATTTGTGATCAGCCACTTCCTTTTCTGGTGTATCACCACTTAGTGTAGGCTCTCTTTCATTCTCTCTCTCTCTCCTATCCCCTTGGAATGGTTAGATTAGGATTAGATAGGTTTTCCTACACTAGAGTAGCTTGTGGCAAGTAGATTAGGAAGTAGGAACCAACCTTCTCTGGAGGTCCATCTCAAGTTCGCAAGTCCCATAGCTTGAGAGATGGTCCAATGTTGTGTAATCACACCGAATGCCCCATCTCGAATACAGAGGCCATTCGGGGGTGTTGTGATTCCGCATCAATAGTTTTGGCACGCCCGGTGGGACACTGAGGTTAGATTTTCTCATCTTTCCAAGGTGTCTCATTATAAACAACAAATCTTAAGCCACCGTGTGACCACACAACAATTTTGGCACGCCCGGTGGGACAGGTCTGAAGCACCTTACCACTTCATCTTAGTAGGTTGGTGTGTTCCTATTAAGATTCAGCCTTTTGAGGCACATGTAAAGCACATCTGGTGACTCCATCTGGTTAACAACCCATTATCCGATTACTGAGACTTTCCCCATCCATTTTCATCCATTTTTCTTCCATCTCTTTCATCTTCTTCCATCCCATGAAGTTGTGCAATCATGACTTCATTCCCATCTTGGAACTCACATTGCAGCACCCAGTAGCAGTGCGGTCCACCTCCAATGTGTTTCTCAAACCTCTAGATCAACATTATGATCAGATCCGAACAAGGGTATGCATACAATGACAATAGTCAAACTGAGAATGCTAGTTCATTGAGAAGATTCAAAGAATAGAGGCTAGCATGGTGCATTCTAGGGTGTAGCTTAGATGAAGGCATTTAGGATTGGTTCATAGGGCACCTTGTCCATGGGTAGGCCCTATGCCAAGACATTTCAGCCTGCAGGAGAAGTTGGACTTCATGATTGAGATGCTTGCCCTAACTTGCATAGTGGTGAGGAGATAGAGGCCTACGAATGTGGTGTCAGGGAGCCTTGTCAATGGGTAAGTCCTACACCATCATCTAGTGATTTCCTCTCCATTCCCCAAGCAACACCATCTCAACTTGAGCTTCAATTTCCAAGCTTCCCATCTGCTGCCCCAAGTGTTGATTTCCCTTCTCCATCCCCTAGTCTTCCATCTCATCTTTTTCCTCTTCCCTTTTCCCTTCCAAATCTAAGTCCCCTCCACAAGAGCCAAAATCAATTCCTTCCCCTCCACCACAAATAAGGAAACAACTAGTGGAGACCCCATCCACCACTCCTCCTACTCTCCCAAGTCCATGTCAGGGAGATACTCCAAAACCAATCAAGGAGAACAACAAGAAGAGGAACCCAACAAAGAAGAAATGATAGAAAATATGAAGAGTTGGGCTACTAGATTTGGGTTTACAAATATTCCCTTGTTGGTTAAACCTATGGAGGAGGTTGAGGTCAAGCCACAAGTGGTGGAAGCTTCAACTACAACACAAGCGTGGGAAGAAGAAGCTACTCCAAATCCAAAAGAAGAGTAGCACATTTCGGTGAAGGAGGAGGACCATAAGGTTCTAGAAGCTTCAGTGTGAGAGCCAGTCATAGAAGAACCTTCATTCTTCCTCCCACTTCATCCCCTTCAATATCTAATGTTGAAGAAGAGTTTGAGCTTTTAAACTTCATGTTTGAAGATGAGGGGAACCATGGTGAGCAAGTTACAGATCAGGAGGACACCATGGAGGAGGTCGAGCACACGTAGTAGGACAACAAGGAGGTAGGATTATCTGTCAGACTTGGAAGATTGCTTTGATGGAGAGGATCTTGAGGAGATCACATCATTTTCTCCTCCATCATCCACCTTCCAAGCACATGAGTCTACTATCATGGAGGAGAGCATTCAAGGAAAGTAGCCTGTGTCTCACAATGGCCCTCTGGAACCAAGGTTGGAGGATCTTAATCTTCCATGTTATTCTCAGGAGGAGGAGGGAAAAGAGCACGAGGACCCCATCTCTCTCACCATCCATCCAAGAAGGTCCACAAGAAGACTCCATTCTTGGAGTTGAAGTTCAGAGCCATGGGCACATCCATAGGACTAGACCATGCCCTATCAGGTACTTAGCTTCATTGGAGCCAAGGGAGAAGCCAAAACTAGTCATGCCCACTTCAGGGCATGAGGATGAGCTCAAAGTACTAAGGATCAGCTGTAATGCCTCTTCAATCCAAATGAAGAGAAACTAAAAGAGGCATTTTCTTGTTTCCAGTTGACACCTTGATGATTTGGGTGGAGGATAGACTTATAGCCATTTTTTTACTCATCCAAGAAGCCATATTTATCGTCAAATAATTTGCATGGCTGCCCCTTTTGAGAAAGGGAAGCTACTTCTCCTGCCAGTTATAGGATTTGTTTGAGTCCCTTTTCTCTCTGGTTAGTGTAGTATAGGAGTAGGTTTGTTTTCAGTAGAAGAAGTGCTTTTCACACTCTGCATATCCCACTTGGGGTGTGTATGATTTCTAGTTTTGTACATAGTGTGTTGTGGTGTTTTGTTGCTCGTGCACAATGCATTGAACATGGCATTTGGTGTGATCAACTTTAGTTCCAGTAGTTTCCAAGTGGCTTAGGGATCGGATTTTCAAAGTTTAGATCAGATTTGTGTTTACCAGGAAAACTCCATGCCCAATGGATGCTTCAAGGCAACTGATCATTTCACCTAGCAGGTAGGTGATCCCCATGAGTTGCCAAATTGTTGACCAAAATAAGCTCACACTTATTTTGGGTCAACTAACACCATTTTCCCCCTTTTGTGATTTAATCTGAATTTTTACATATTTTAAGCACTTAAGGCCCCCTGAAAGCATTTCCAATAGATAGGAAATTTCTTCCCCTTTCCAGAGATATAAAGAAGTCCTTCTAACTCCTCATTTTTATTTCGGCAAGTTAGGGACAAAAGCGACAGGGCCTAAGGAAGATTTTTTTCCCAAATGGAAATTGTGGACCGATGGGGCGGCGGGAGATACTTTTGCATTTTTGCACTTTTCACAAAAGGCACAAGTGGAAAATGCGGGCCGGTGGGATTTCTTATTAAAAGTCGAGGATGAATTTTTTCCGGTGGAGGTCCTTTTAGGGCCATGGAGGAAATTTTTCCCAAGTGTAAATGTAGGCTGGTGGGTCTATGGGGGACTTTGGAACTTTTACACTTTTCAAAAAATGGTGCAATTTTCAAGTGCGGGCCCGATCCTGTGGGGACTTCATTTGAAGTTGATGTAAAGTCATAAATTGGTGGAAGGTGCCACATGTCTCAACGGTGCCACTCTTAAAGTCAAGCCTAAGGGGAAGTCTCCAAACAAGCACAAACTCGCCATGTGGTCAGAGTAAAAAAGGGGGACAGAAGCGAGCCCAAATCGACTAAGTATAAGAGGGCCAGTGGATAGAACCACGTGTCAACTCGGTGAAACTTCAAGAGTAAAATATAGAGTAGGTTTCCAAATGAGCGCGAGGCTTCCACGTGTCTAAGGTCGAGAAAGGCATTAGCTCGAATTGGCTAAGTATCGTAGACTCGCAGAAGGTGCCACGTTAGCTCGATGTAACTTCAAAGGTAAATCCAAAAGTGGGTCTCCCAAACAAGCGCCAAGCCTCCACATGTCCCAAGTTTAAAAAAGGGATAGATCCGATCATTTAAATCAACTACATATAAGAAGGTCGGAAGAAGCCTCCACGTGTCCCTCAAAAGCACAACTTCAAAAGAAAAATCCAGGAGGCGGACCCTAAATGAGCATGAAGCCTCCACGTGTCAAATCAGCACACATTCAAGGGTGCGGCCCAAAGCAGAGACTCAAATGAGCACCAACTCTCCATGTGTCTAGGGTCAACAGAATTCAAATGGATCGAGACCCGAATCGGCTAAGTATAGAGAGCCAAGCAGACGCGCCACGTGTCAATTCGGTGCAAATTCAAAAGGTGCGACCCAAAGTGGAGACTCAAACAAGCACTGGCCCTCCATGTGTCTAGAGCCCGAAAAGGTAGAAGCGAGTCATTGAAAATTCTAAGTAGAGGCAGGCCAGTGGAAGGAGCCAAGTGTCAGCACGACACAACTTCAAAAGTAAAATTTGGAGCGGGTTCCCAAATGTGCGTTGAGCCTCCACGTGTCCAGGGTCAAACGTATGGCACCGCTGAACAAAAGAGACTTAGCAAAGCATAAAGAAATTGAAAAAGTTGTAGAAGGCCACGTGTCTCTTTGGTACACTTTCAAGAGGTGAATCCAAAAGGCAGCCCCCAAATGAGTGCTAACCCATCACGTGTTCAAAGTCGAAAAGGTAAGGTCACCATTGTTGAAAAGTCCAAAAGCATGCGGAGGCCTCCACGTGTCTTGTCCACACAACTTCAAAAGCAAAATGGGGGTAGTTTCTAAACAAGCGTGAAGCCTCCACATGTCTCAGGTCAAGGACAACATCTTTGCCAATAGGAAGACTTAAGCAAAATACAAAGGAAACAAAGGAGCCCGCGGAAGCCGCCACGTGTCAATCCATGCACAATTTTAAGAGTAAAAGGAAGGGGCTGAATCTTCAAGACGTGTGAGGCTTCCACATGGACCTTGTATGGACAGACTCTTTTAAATATTGAGTAGCCATGACCCTGATATTCAGACAACCATATCTTTCGACTAGAAACTTGAATTTGGGCGAGAGAGGACTTTTTGGAAATATTTAGCGCAAGATTCTCACCCACCACCATTAATGTTTTGGCCCACCATTTTCGAGGGCTGTCAAGTCTCCCACCTACCGCCATGATGAAGAATGGGCCTCTTTCTTATCAAAGTAAGGGACAATGATGAGGCATGGGTGTTGCAGTAAAGCCCATCACTGTTATAGGTGAATTTTAATGCTTTCTGGAGTGGTTGGAGTAGGTGGAATTCAATGCATATCTTAAGGTAGTTGAAGTAGGATTCATATTTTCCCTCTCTCCTTCTCTCATTCTTCTATATATTGTAAAGGAGGGGCATTTTCTAAGAGGTTAGTCATTGTTTCTCCCCTACCCCTCTCTCTTTCTTCCTTAGGGTAGAATGTGGAGTCTAAGCCTCTTCTCATGGCTCTGTAATGGCATTTTCTTTCCCCTTTCCCATTGATGATGTACCATGTAAATTTTGGAGAAATAAAATATGTTTCATGATGCATTTGTCCATCCTTGCTTATTTTGTTATATCTTCTTGCCTCTAGTCATTATCGCAGGGCATACGTGCATACTATGATGTTTATTGTAGGTTATGGGAGTTGTGTTTAATGGGTTTTGAAGTGGTGTTTGTGTGAACTTCATCTCTAGTCTATGGTGCATCTTGTCCACCCCCTCCTTTTCTCACCTCTCTCCACTTCAGGTAGTTTGGATTTGTGATCAACCACTTCCTTTTTTGGTGTATCACCACTTAGTGTAGGCTCTCTTTTCTCTCTCTCTCTCTCTCCCCTGTCCCCTTGGAATGGTTAGATTAGGATTAGATAGGTTTTTCCTACACTGGAGTAGCTTGTGGTAGGTAGATTAGGAAGTAGGAACCATCCTTTTTTGAAGGTCCATCTCAAGTCCGCAAGTCCCATAGCTTGAGAGATGGTCCAATGTTGTGAAATCACACCGAATGCCCCATCTCAGAATAGAGGCCATTTGGGGGGTCTTTGTGATTACGCATCAACAAGACCCATGTCAAAAAAACCCACCAATCGCATTAAACACTCTTCAAAACCCGAAGCATAACATGGAGAGTGACACATCCTAAACACCCTTTCAAACCTACCATTTTCCTTGTATAATAATAAAAGCACTTTATTTGAGATCGAAAGGCGTTAACCATGTTGAAACCCAAGTTAACGTTGTAAATTTAGCAAGTAATTGGATAGTTGCATCGAAAATAAAATTAAACAAATAAACAAAACGTTACAGGGAACTGTACTAAATGAATCTCTCGCTAATAACCATCCTAAAATCAACACCATTATGGGTTAAATCAAACCTACAATCGAGAGATAAATATGTAACCCTAATATCTCCTTGTTTTACTATATACAAATTGATTAATCTGGCTTTTATATATATATATATATATATATATATATATATTATATATATATATATATATGGATTGGGTTTAATGGTCTCTAAGAGAAAACTACTACTTGCCACTACTTTTTAAAACCCATAGCTCCTAATTAATTAAGAATACAAATGTACGGTGGTAGAATAGTGGTGTGCGCAGGATCAAGGGATGCAAACAATTGGATGGTCTTGCACATGTACATATTTTTTTGGGGTTGTTTATTTACACTATATTAGGTGACCTTTCCGACTATAAGAAATTCCTATTGGTATTAATTATTTTGTTTAAAACTAAAAACTAAATGCAAACATCTATAAAACCAATATGTGTTGATTGTAAATCAAAAATGATGGTTTGGATGAATGATAAAAGCCTAACATAAAATTGGATATAGATGATATCAAACCAAGGGTTGATTTATTTAAAAGGAAATATTTTTTTATAAACATGAAAGTGAATATTATGTCAATTACTATGTGTTCTCACCACTTGAGCAGTTTACATCCACCGAGGAGTATAAATGGGATGTTGGGAGACAATGTCTAATATGTTCACCTAATGTTGATTATAATCCAAACCTGGACACATTAATACTCAAATGTATAAATAGAGTGAATAATGAAGATCACACACGATAGTAACATGAAGAGAGATAAACCAACATCAAGAGAGAAAAACATTGAGATAGAAAGACCAACATCGATAAACTAGTTAGAGACATTCTTATATAGACTAGTAAGAGATTCCAAGATAGCCAATTAAGAAACTACCCTCAACAATACCAACATCAATAAAAATTTACTCATGTGTGTGCATTTGCATTGCTAATAGTTTTCACAAAAAAGAATGTAATTTGAGTGGCATACCCCTGAAATCTAGGAGTAGCGTACCCATGAAATATACCCTTATTAATACAAGAAAAAAGTGGAAGAATGCAATTATGAATCAATTACCATAGACACCCAAATTTTGTCATTTGGTAGTTGTTAATGTTGGTTTTAGCTTACTTCCCTTACACATGACTCACATACACAAATATATCTCAAACACACTATCTATCGTAAGGTTTGAAATCCCTCATTCCATTTCTCAAACACTTATAACAATACCTATGTTAGTTAAAATCACCTTATATATCATACACATACTTCTTTAGATAATTAGCTAAGATTTATACCCCACTAAATAGATATGTTCAGTTGGTAATGGATCAATTGGTTGATTCTCTCCTTGATATTCAATCTTGTTTATGGCTCCCTAATGGTCAAATTTTTAAAATAAAAATATTTGTATGAGTTAGTATTTCCCTAAGTATCCCTTAGTGTGAATTACTACCTTTAGAACAATATATTTACAAATTAAATCTGCTCATTTACTATCTTGAAACTTATCAATATATCTATAAATATCTATCAAACATCAAGTAAAGCTACCCTTATCTTCCCTATTTCAAGATAAAACATGAGGATAAACTCTATACAAATCTAAATAACTCTAAAGTAGGTTATAAGTAAGAAAATACAAGTCAAGAGAATTGAAGTACAATTCAAAGCAAGCATGATCAAGTGTTCAAGGACTAAATTCTAGTTTCATACATGTAGATTTGCATTATCATAGTTTCACTTCCAATATGAAGAGAACTACATGGGTTTGAAGGATCTTAAGAGTAGTGATACAAAGATGGAGTAAGGGTGTCTTGATCCAAAATTTTAACCCCTCTTATTACAATACTTTGAGGAATCTAGGTTTTTAAGAGAAAAATAATGATTTCAATAACTTGTGCACATGTGTTGGACCCCACATTGCATACAAAACAACGCATTCAATAGTCACAAGTGGTCATACATTCATAAATCGATTTTATGAGAAAGAAAAGAACATGTAACTCTAGACATGTTGTGCCAGTCAATCTTCTTTGTTGTTCATTTTTTCCATAAGGAGATTAAGAACTAGTTTCAAAGATGAAGAAAATGCAGATAGTTTCCAATCCATTCCACTAGTTTCACATCTAGATCAAATTCTAGGACACATAGAATCTAAATGCATTATCTTCTTATCAAATTTCTATATGTAGCATGTTACCTAATTAAATTGGATGCCTTAAATCATTTACTATAATCTTGTATATGTGTATGAAAATGTAATGTATAAACTAATTATACATACATTCTAGATTCTAATCATAATTAGATATAAGACCACTTTATGAACTTATTTTATAAATTATGGTAAATCATTTTGTGAACCCATTTTTTGATCCAATACAACTTTGAACACCCTTTTCTCCTATGGTTTAGCCTTTTTATGATTTTTGTAATTGGTATTTTCTTTGTTTTTAAGTTCTTACTTTTTGTGGTATTAAGATCTCTATTATGGCTCTAAAGTATAAGAAGTCCACATGAATGTATTATTTTGATGTCTTCATTACCAAGTTCACGCTCTTGATGATGTTATCATTGTGGTCCTCACTAATGTTTTTCATGGGGAAGTTAATCAAGCTGATACCATTCTCTCTATTACCTTAAAATATTTTGATCCTATTAATGAGCCAAAATTCACTTTATACCTTAATCTTAATCTTGATTGAATTGATGCATTATTCTTCATTATGAGAAACAAATATAAAGAATATGGTTAGATCCATTACCCCTACATATATAGATATTATTCCCAAATCGTACTACAACTATAAAAATGTTTTTACATATGCATGGGCCCTTGCATACCCTATTTTTGCATGTTCCCGAGAACAAACTATTTTTATTTGAAAACTAAGATGTTGTAGTTAGAGGAAGGTGTGGCTAGATATTCCCATGTTATTGATTCACATATATTAACCCCTAGAGCTTCCCATGTCATTGATTCACATATATTACTTCACAATATATTAACCCCTAGAGCTTCCCATGTCTTTGATTCACATATATTACTTCACACTATATTAACATCCAATGTGGTATACCATTCTTTTCCTATGGGTTTGTTTCCTATAAGCTTCCACTCTAAAAAGGTAAAGAGGATATCAAACAAGATTCTTGAGCCCTCCATTTATTTTTCCTAGATTATACTTACAATAATAAACTTATTACTAATTTATTTCCAAGAAGTCTCAAGTATTATGTATTATAATGGTTCTATGATTTCCCTCTCTAATCATTGAGGGAATTCAATCCTTCCGATAATTAATTCCTAACACATTTTCAATCAATATCGGTGAAAAATATCTTACACTCAAATGGGAAAACCCCATCAAGGATTCAATGAGCCTATCGGTGAATATGTATTGAGATAAAAAAACTATGCTTACTAAGATGAGTAATTTACTTAGATATAATGATCCTCAAGATTTATCTACACATAACCTATTAGTAAATTTTCAAGAATATATTATGCTCAATGAGTTTCAATCTTTCGATGAGCTATGTCACACACTCAAAGAAAGATAACTCAATCTCTTGACATTGAGTAAGCTCAGGATGTACCTTACACATGAACTACATCCAGGCAAGGTTTAAAGGAAATTATGTAAACAAAATAAATAGGATCAATTCTATCGCAATATAATGGAATTCTAATTATTTTCCATTTTTGTGCAATTTATAGATCTTATTAAATTTTATTTACATCAGGAAAACAAAACTATTAAGGAAAATATGATGAAGGAAATAACGAGGCAAAAGTAACAATCAATATTATATATCATACAACCACTAAGCCTTAATTACTATCTCCTCTTATATGAAAATCCACATGATTACCATTACCCCTACTTGTTATGCTTCAATATTTACTTGAGTGTAACCTCGTATCTCATCCTCCTCCCATGAAGGTCGCTATAAGAAAACTCAACCTAAATATTTCAATTCTAATTCCTATTATGATTAATATGGTGTATAAAACATTATACAAACTAATGTTTCAAGCTAAAGAATTTTAAACAAAATATTATTGAAAAAAAAATCTATTGAATCAACACTCCTCAAGAAGATTTTAGACCTCAATTAAATGAGAATATGAAGCTAATGATATTGTTTGATTCACTAGCCAACCATGATATAATAGAGAACAAAGTAAATTCAGAGGTAAATCATGTGTATCACTCACAAAATTATTCAACTACTTATAGACATCCCATCGGTGTTCTTATTGGAACAATTATTAACACTCCACCTCGACATCCCATGATCACATTCAATGATAGTGAAATAGTTGACATGAACTAGATAGCTATGTACTCTTTATTTGTGCTTATATTGATAAACAACATATCCAAAATGTCATGATTGATAATGGTTCAAGTGAAAATGTATGCACCATGGAATTACTTACTACTTTGGGATATACTATACAACACTAACAAAAATCCTCATGAATTATTAAAGGGTTTAACAAACATACAAATAATTAATTATGACCCATTGTTGTACCCCTTCAATTCAGATTAACTAATTTATCTACACCATTTTTTATTATTCTAAGTTTTGAGATATGTGACATGTTGTTAAAAATACCTTGGCTTTAATGGATTTGAGTTATTCCATATGCCATACATCAATGCCTCAAGTATATTTATTGGGATTAAGTTATTAAGGTTTCAATAATATCTTATGAATACCCTTTACAACCTATGGTATCTATTGCTACCTCTTTTTCCAACATGGTCATAACCCTTATGGAAAATATATCTCTTCAAGTGACACCTAATCCATTGGTAGACAATCCTATCCACAAAAGTATGTCAAATCACACCTAAATATATTTTAAAGCATTATACAACATCATATCGATAAAATAGTTAATTATGTCCTACATAATATTTAAATGATGCAATTTACACCCAATCATAATCATCATATAGTTGTATAATTTACATGCCCTCATATGTGTAGGCATCCTCACACTACGATACTTGATTCCTTTTCTAGTTCACACACACACACACACACACACACACACACACACACACACACACACACACACACACACACACACACACACACACACACACACACACACACACACACACAAATGCACACACACACACACACACACACACACACACACACACACAATTAGTAATCTTTATCCAAGAAGAGTTATCCTTCAATATCATAGCATGGGAACATTCCTTGGATCTCTTAATCCCCTTGATCTAATAATTATATAGAAACTTTCCATACAACATGTTAAAAACATAGAAAAATTAAAATATGCAAAAACACAAAAACTCAAAATATTCAAAAAAATAGAACACTAGAACCTGAAAATGACTTGAGTTACTAGTTTCTACTTTACATAAGATTCACTGCAAGAAGAGAAAAAGTGGGTTTGTCTAGGTCACCTCGATCTTCATCTCTATGCATTGGGGGTAATAATAAAGCCTTCCTACCCTACATTTCTAGGACTACTGATAAGATTTCTAGGATATTAAAAATAAAGGGTATTAAAACTTGTTTCAAACCAGTTAAAACCATTAGAAACAAACTTAAAAACCCTAAAGACCTAGTTTTCCTAATTTAAGAAAAGGGGTTTACTCCATACCATGTGTGTGTAGAAAAACATACATCGGTGAAACAGAAGATCACTAAAAATGAGACTTCATGAACATTTTAAAGATTTAGAATATGCTTGGGTTGGTAAATCAGCTCTAGAAGAACATGAAGACATAAAAAAACATGCCATTTTCATTAACAATGCAAAACTAATCGCTGCAAAATATCACTACGTAAAAAAAAAATTTGTGAAGTTGTTGAGATTGAGAAACACCCAAACAACCTTAATCGTGATGATGGGTGGAAGTTGATCGATCTTGAAACCCATTTTTCATAAGTTAATTCCCCTACACCCCCACTCTTACGTATTAAAAAAATGGTTCTTTGTCTTTTTATTTGTTGGCCCTTTAATTGTTTTACTCCTCCTTTGTGCTTGATTCCCTCTTCTTGGTGCTTCCATAATTCCTCTCTTTACTTCCCCCTTATTTATTTTTTGTTTTTCCTCTTTCTTGTTATTATTCTATTTTCACTTAATTATATTCTTTTTAATTGTTTATTTAATTGTTTTTACTTTAATCATCCTCACATCTCTTCCGAACAACATGTCTTTGTTATCCAAAATCCCCCTTTCATATTTTTTAATAATATGCAATAATTATTTGGACTTGGAAAGGGTAAAAAACTTATAAAATGGAGAAAATTAGATTTGGGGAACGTATGCACTTTTGGCCTAACTCCTCAATTCCATACTTGACCAAGAACTTAGAAAAGAAAAAATGGAAAAATGGGCTACTTCTACTGTATTGCGGACTTTGGGTGTTCGGAGTAGAACTAGTTTTCTAGGACTCGAGTTCCCGCATTAACTTTAGACCCACAAGACATAAAAAATGTAATACAAATAAGGCAGATATTTTTAGGAATAAGTGGAAAAATTTCCATGAAGGAGGAGGTTCCCCGCATTAAATTTCAACCCGCAAAGCTAAGTTAAGTGTATTAAACAATGGGAGTGCTTTGTGGGAACCTGGGGGTTAGAGAGAACAAGTTCCATGGGAAATTAAGTTCCTTGAACTTGGGTTCAACCCATGGGTTGAAGGGGATAGAGGATTATGGAGATGCAGGCACAGGGAGGAATGGTGGATCTAGTTCGACCGAGAACTAGTTCCACGCATGGAAGGTCGGGCCACAACACAAAGGGAGCATGTTGTGGGGAGATAATGGAAAATGGGTGAAACAATGAATGCGGTAAAAAATTCTAGGGTGGAACAGGTTCTCAAGTTCCACCCATGGGATGATATACCGATCAACACACATGCCCAAACATTAGCGCGACATACAAGCCTCGAGGGGCACTGGTCGGGAGCAGTTCCCTCTTCCTCTCGGTTCTGCACCGCCATGTCATCGAACTCCAAATGAGAAAAATAGTTAATTGTGGATGTAGCTATGAACAGGGAACCCATGTTCTTCACGACCCCCAAGATCCGCATGGGCATAAATTTTTCCCTAGGTGTCCAAAATTTTAAAAATGTATATACATGGAAACGTCTCTCCAAGCCCTACACATAGAACCTAATTTTTTAATTTTTGATGAGGGTAGGTGAGAATAAATGAATAAAACACCTCTAACATTAAAATTTGTAGTTCCAAGTAGTGAACAACCATATTTAATGAGGTATGGTGCCCATTTCTTATTCTACAAGGAAGACATCATGGAGAAATGGCCTTGGCAGTTGCTCATGCCTCTTTTCAAAATTTTAATGCATCTTGTTGGTGGGTGGAGGCATAAATTCAATTTCCCTCTTTTATCTCTCTCTCATTCTTCTATAAATTGTAAAAAGAGACTCATTTGTTGGGGTGGGACATTCTTGTAATGTTGGTGCATCCTTCTCCAAGTGCTGCATTGTGTATTGTGAGTTACATGCCTTAGATTTGGACATCTTGCATGGTGATACTTGCCATTTTCTCCTTCAATTTAATGGATTGTGCATAATTGAATTAATAAAATATTTTTTTTGGCTATTGATATGTTCTATCTTGTATTCTATTGCATTTTCTTGCCTCTCATTGCATTTCAGAGGTCTATTATGGATATTATGATCTCTTTGTAGGGTTTAAATCTGTTGTGCTCCATGGAAATGGTGGTTTAAATGTTATTTTAGATTTGGCACTCATGTATTCTCCTCATTTTTCTTCCACCCCCTCATTTGATAGTGTCTTTCCACCCTCTTCTTGGTGTTATCACCTCTATTAGTGTAGGATTTACATTTTTATGCATCTCCTTCTCACCCTAGTCCCTTGGAATGATAGAGTAGAGTTAGATAGTTACATTTAAATTCCTAAGAGTAGTTTAGCATTAGGAATAGGTAGAGGAACCAACCTTCTCTAGAGGTTTTTCTCAATTACAAGGGTTCCACACCTGAGACAATCCCATGTTACCTAAAAACACTGATTTCTCATCCACACATTCATGCAAATAAGAGGGTGTTGTTTTTTGGTGATAACAATATTTTGGTCAAAATAATATTTATAATTGTTTTATTTTCATTCTTTCTCTGAGAAAATTCTCACCCTGATGATGGTTCTAGTACGGGAACCGAAACGTTGGTGTTAATCTTCTCTACGCATCGTATCCAAAAGTTTCATTCTTCATTTAACCTGCGATATGAACTTAAAATATTTTATCACATGATGTTTTAGATAATTTATTCTAATTTTTATATACATGCATGAATTTCATGTGGTATGGGAGCATGATACATGATACAAGGGATCATACATGGCTTTCATATTTTGGCTTCCTCTTCGCATGATGGTCTTACATTACTAGAGGCATTTTTCTATACAGAGCACACTATACAAGGTTATACATTTATATGTTATAGTTTTATAGATATTTATATTTCTAACATGTGTATTTTTCATGTTTAGGGATTACATTGTGTTAGGTTTCTATCAAATTTTGATGTTATGGCTTGTAAGTACTAGTTTCTCTTGTTCAATACACATATTGTTTTACTTTGCATAATGGATTAGTTATTATTTTTATTTTTTGTGTGTAATTTTCCCCTTGCTTATCTAGGTGACATGTTGTGTCCCTTGTTTACATCCTTAAAATCCTTTTGTGTGTGTGTCCCTTGGCCCTTAATTATTTATACAACACGCCAATCTCCCTTGTTTGCACCATCTCGACCTTCTATGTGATCTTGTTTGTGATTTTGGCATTATTGATCTTGTTAGTTGGTTATTCTTGTTACACTTGGTGCCATGATTCACATCATGCATCTCAAAAGTTTAGTGTCATGAACTCATGAATCAATGTGATAGATTTATATCAAATTTATAGACATATGGTTACCCTCCATATGAATGCATGCCATTACACATTTCCATCTTCCTCTACATAACATGGTACAACTCATATTTATTTTGAGACAAGTGATTTATAATTTACTTCCCTCTTCTCAAAGGAGGGGGTGTTTAATGGTATTATTATAGAAAATAAGCCCATTTACAAACAAAATACAAAAACATGCTATAGAATATAATGAACGATGTGTAGATACAAAAACATGGTTATAGACAAGTTAAAGACATAGACTTCAAAAAAAGTAAACATCATCGTGTTTTGATGAGATCATTTGGTTAGTACTATCCTTTAGTGTTCAATTCTTTCCAAAGGCATTTAGGGAATTTAGCTTTAGATTTTTTTAATTATTGAATACGTAATGGTTAATGCGTTAATCAAGAACATTAAGTACATAATTCAATATAATCCATCACATTTTGTTACAGATGTAAATACACAATACCAATTTAATGGTTAGTTTGGATTTTTAAGTACAATTTGCAAATATTATATGGTACATATAATCCTAATTTAAATTTTAATATTGTCAATTATGGGGACATCAACATATTTGGTTCCCTTTAGATAATTATCGAATAATGTGATTATAGTGGGAACATGTATACTTCACCGCATTTTGATCATGTGAACTTGGAGCCTAGATCCATCTACAATGGTGTAGTTCAATTGGAATGAGAGATGTACACCGGGTCTATGGTCACCCATCATCCTTAGCATCATTATTAGTGGACCTATAGTTTTTCCTTCTTATCGAGTGATATATTATGCACTCATCAAAATTATTATTATTGTGCCTATTGTGTCCCCAAACAAATTGAATAATATTGGTTTTAATAAGCTAGGGATTGATCGCCCTATTTTCTGTCTTGTTCAACAAGAATATTCTTTTCCATTAGCCTCAACCGAGGACCAAAATTGACATAAACAAGGTGAGGGAATCTAGCTAAGTAAAACCTCTAACCCCACAACCTCAAAATTCCCACAAAACAAAACTTAACATAAATGGAACATACATCTATAGAAAGATCAAATGAGCACACATTTAAATAAAAACAAATATTTGAGATATATTATTCATAAAAAATAACATCATACTATTTGCCAATGATTCAACCTTTACTCTTAGAAAGAGTTCTTCTTACACCATTACTATCATCATAATTTAGTGAGAAGTTATCTCCTCTCATATCACAACTTCTCCATTATTTCTATTCAAAATGAGCTTTAAGCTTACATCCCACTATGTCCTTAAGTTTTGATTGCACTTCCCAAACTTGAACTTCCATCCTAAGGAAATTACCTCTACTTATATAGCCATTCATTCAATCTCCTAATACTCTTAATTATATGAAATTAAAATTAAAGTACCAAAGGACTAAAAAACATATCTAAAAATAACAAGTCATCTTTTCATGTGGCTTATTCTAATTTCACAACTTGAATAAGATTGCATATAAAATTCTTAAACACCGAAAAATTATGCAATAGAGTAGGCATTGTGTAGAAGAACTATGCACTATACAAACATAATGCAAAGGAATTTTGCACTCCACGTGATGCAACACAAGACTTTGTGACTCATCATAAATGTATTGTTTTACTTGCACAACTCATGAAAAAACTAAAAATGATCTATAGAATTCAAACATTGAATGAATCCACTATGCAACTATTTTTAGTTGACATGATTTCTATGAGCTTGGGTGTCATACACCTCGAGAAATTTTGAAAATGCGAGATCTTTATCAAGGAACCAATAAACCACATTTCATGACATCCACGACACTTAGTTGAGTCACCTCTTTAATATTATTACATTTCTACTTTACCAAATATTTGTTAAACTCCTTATCGCATGCCTTATTAGCTATGGTACTTATTATTTCTTCGCATCATCATGCTCCTTCTCTAGAAGCTATTTCCTCCCATCTACTATGTTATCTTTGATCAGGATCATCTTCATCTCTTTTATTACATAGTATATATATATATATATATATATATATAACATTAAAGATGTCAATTCCTTCAAAACAATTAATCTCATAAGCATTTTGTGTAAACTTCCTAATGATCTTGCATGGTCCTATCTTCTTTCACTTAAGCTTATCAGTAAGTTCCTTTTGAAACATCCTCTTGTACAAATATGCTAAGATCATGTCTCCAATATGATATAAAATTTATCTTACTTATCATTTGTGCACTATTTTTATGGTGCATTCATCTTTTAATCGATTGTGCACTTGCTAATGCACTTCCTTCATGTTTTCAACAAAGTATTATGCTTTAGCACTCTTGTATTCATTACATGGTAAGTCTCTCAACATTTCAAATCTCGTTGTGTTATTCCCATATATTATTTTGGAACTATTTTTTCCCTTTACTCCTATATACTAAAAAAATTATAATAAAATTCTACCTATGATATAGCCAAATCCTAAGTTCCTAGCTTATTTCCTACCAAACATCTAAACAAATATCCAATGCTTCTATTCACAAATTATGTTTGTCCATCAGTTTGTATATGGTATTCCAAAATAAATTATACTTTTGTGTTTATATTATTCTACAATTTTCTCCAAAATCACCAACAAATTTTGTATCTTGGTTAGACACTATACTATGCAGTAATCCATGTATTGTCATAATCTCCTTAAAGAAAATATTCATAATGTGTGGTACGTCACTACTATTTATATAAGAAATGAAACATGCTATATTTGAAAATATATTCACTACTAAATAAATTTAATAATCAGCCCTTCTATGTCTTGGGAAAACCCAATACAAAATCCATACATATTTCTCCCCAAGGCATCTTTGGATTGGGAAGACGTTGATACAACCCTATGTTATGAGATCTTCCTTAAGCCAATCGAAAAACATGGAATTAATACAATTTTTTTCAAAAAAACCACACTCATTTGTTTCTAAATTAACTCTCCCATAGTTTTTCTAAGGTTTTATCCAAGTCAAATTACACTACTAATCCTCTCGCAATGTTTCTCTCTTACTAGGTTATCATGCATTGATCCTTTTGGAATGCACAACTGTCATCCCCTAAATAAAAATCCTTCCTAAAAAAAAATTCCAACTAAGGTTTCATGTTAACACTTCAAGTATTAAAAATTCCTCCCATGCTTCTCTCGAATTCATCATCTTATACATACAACTCCTTCATGTATTCAAAACCAACAAGTTCAATCTTCTTCTTTTCCATCCGAAATTATGCCTACTAAGTGAATTAACCACGTTGTTATATTTTCTTCTCTTTTTATTAATGGTAAATAGTTTTGAAGGGACTATACCCTATTTACATAGAGGGCCTAAAAGCCAGATACAACATTAATAGGTTCCACAAAAAAAGGATCACCATCCAGAATAGGCGTTAAAGCCAACCGTAACCAAAAAGTTACAACATAAAGGCAAAATAAAGGCGAGTACTGCAATGCCATGTAGCCAAAAATAGCAAAATGAGTGATGAAGATCAACATCTGCAATGAAAACCTCCTTTACTTCTTAGCAGCTCTGGTAATTCTAGCTTTAATGGTTTGTAGTGAGGTAAAGAGAGCCACCGTTGTCATATGTGTGGGGTCCTTAGCATCCAACTTAGCCATGGTTTGACTGCTCTCCTTGTCCGTTCCCCACGAGTGTCCTGGGATCCCACTAAGCATAGAGATGCTATGAACATGTTGTTCAAGAAAATCACTGATAGCATTAAAAATTGCCATGTTGTGGTCATGGCGATCCTTTGCTCTTCCCATCCGATTGTCCAAGGAGTTAAGATTTTTGTAGATGTCCTCCACTTGCTTATTGTCCATCTCAGTATCATCTTCCATCTTCCTTTTTCCTTTTTGCTTGGCCAAATGTTGCACTTCTTCATTCAGTTTCATCATTTCATTCTCCAAGTCTTCTAGCCTTTGGGAGTGTTGTTTCCTTCTTTTTGTAAGGCCTCTTCATGGCCTGCACTACTGATGTGTAGTAGGTTTTGGACAACTTCCATTTCCTTACTGCTGCAAAGGACTCTGCCTGAAGCAGGGGTGTCCAATTTGGGATTCTTTTGGTTTCTAGTTTTAGGCTTGGACGTGGTGGAAGGGATGGGGGTGGGGGTCGTGGTGGAAGGAATGGGGGTGGGGGTAGTGGTGGTGGGAAAGAGAGGAACCGTGCTGGGGGAGGATGGGAGACTAGGGTATTGTTGTTGCGAATCAGCAACACCCACGGATGCAAATCAAGGTTCTAATTGATGTTTAGAGCATCCAATGTGATTGCACAACATGGAAACCTCTCTCCAAGTGTGGGACTTATGAAACTAAGAGAGGAATCTCTAGATTAGAGGCTGGTTCCTCAAACTCCTCTGATTAGATCTAATGCTTGCACAACTACAGAGGTTCAGATCCTAATCCTACTCTAAATTGCAAGGAGATAGGGATAGAAATGCAAAAATTGAAACTAACTAATGATGGTGATGCACCAAAGGAGTGGTGAAACAATTTTTGCCATGTAAATAGACACAAATTCATGAAATGCAACAAGGGAAAACATACACAAGCTGATATATGTAATTAGAGGTCTTAAAATGAAGTAAAACAATACAAACAGAGGTGAAAGTATTCACAAAGTTTCTTGTCAATTCCATATAAAAATCTCTTGCATTCCACCATCAAAGAGGTATAAACCTGTTACAATCTGTGAAAAGGCTCGATTCTTACAACATTCACTTGCTTGGAGGTGAAAGAAGAAGTTTGCGAATGCCAA